>JAECUM010059248.1:0-14584 GCA_016617855.1 Megalonaias nervosa | reverse complement strand
CGTTGAGAATGCGCTGAATATGAATAAATCACCGTGGACATTAGGATATGCTATAACAATCCATTCTTCACAGGGGTTAACTATTTCTGATACAAATATTTGGATCATAGATGATCGGATCGAATGGTCGAATTTAGTCTATCTCGCAGTTTCTAGAGTCAGAAGAATATCTCAACTACATAGGATTATTATGAATTTCATAGAAAATAATAATCAGACTGTTAATGATGACGTAATAAGAAAAAAATTATCTGGTTATAAGCAGTGTGACAAAAAAAATAATCGTGATTTTGATATTAATGTTGAATTTGTTATAAAACTAAAACAACTACAGAATAATAATTGTGCAAGTTGCAACTGTAATATGCTGTGGCAATATTCGAATAATAATCCAAGACAATTTACTGTAGACAGAATTAATAATGATCTTGGTCATACACGTGATAATGTGATGCTGACCTGTCTCGAGTGTAATCGACGTCGGGGCGCTGCACGCCCTGGTTCTGGTTATGTAATTGTATGTGGTGGTAATTGTGTGTCTTCAGGGATTACCTGTAATTGTTCACGTACAAATCCACGTTGAGGTGCGGTAGAATCTAATCTGTAAATTGGAGGTCTACCAGTGGATTTAACCACACTAGAAATTGTATGTGTAGTCACGCTCCAGATAGGATCGGTTGTTCTTTTTTTACCACCTTCAAGTTCACCAGGTTCGTATAAATATCTTACAATTACATTACCTAATACTGGTTGAGATTGTTGTCTGTCATTAATACGGGGTATATATTTTTTTGTAATCGCATTAGAAGGTTTCATGGAAGTTGAACGAGTAATTTCATTATTTAATGCAGATATCACACTTGGTAACCTCGCAACCCATTCACGAGATCTCTCACCGGATTTAAAGTTAGTAGATATTTCTTTTGCATATTGGTATCCAAATAACCGCTCGGCAAGTGTTCGATTAAATCGTTCAACAATTGCCTGATCACGATTAATTTCAGTATGTCCTCGTCTGATTTTAACGTTATATTTCTTCATCAACAATAATACTGCACCAAGAAATTCTTTGCCCGGATCAACCTGTAATAATTGTGGCCATCTCAAAGGTCCTCGATGATAAATTCGTTCAAATGCAGATGCAACTTCGAATGCTGTCTTTGTTGATAATGGTTCAGCATCTTTATATTTACTTGCAACATCAACGACAGTTAATGCGTATTTGTATGTGCGTGATTTTCGTCCACGTGTTTTAACAGTATCGTGCGGTAAAAACAAAATATCTGCTTGATGAACCTCATTAGGGACACTGACATCAAAATGTGAATATTGAATATTTTTAGGTGGTGGTAGATAAATTTGCCATATTGCCTGTCGTGCTAACCACGCTGCAGCAACAGAACGTGAGACTTTTGCTGCCTCAGATAATTTAGTAATCGCTGATCTACCTCTCCAATATCCTCTTGGACTATAATAAATGGATTCCATTATAATATTTATATAATTAATTACCAGCTCCTAACATTATTTTACTTTTCATGGCAGATTTTACTAGAAAACTAACTAATTTATCTCTGACAGATTTATTTGGTATAGAATTTAATGCATGAATCAATTTTACATCTGCGAGCTGCCTTTGTTGTAAATCTTTACTTTTATACGCAACATCATGAACATGACACACTTGATCAATCTTATTTACTGGATGCTCTCCTGGTCTTGGTTGATCTTGATCATCAAGTCGGATGTCAAGTCGGGTTCCAGGACCACAATAATTATATCCTGGTACGTGTTTTTCCCCCGGATATTTAGCCCACGGAGTTCCAGGTAATTTTCCTAATAAAGCGGCTATATCTCCACCTGTCTTTGTCCCTGAATCAGACATGGAGATAAATTTATATTTTTTCGTGCTGCATTTTACACATTTACCTGTTAATGCACGTCGTTTATTTTTTGTTATTATTGTTGTCAGTCCAGTAGTGGGTGTAGATAATCTACATCGAACACAATATAGACTCATATTATTTATTATATGGATATAATTGACTTTTTGGCGACACGAAAACAGGAGCCAGTGAAGCATCATCCAGCATTACCAAATTCGATAAGAATGATTATAATAGGTCCGTCTGGATCGGGTAAAACACAACTATTATTAAATTTAATAATGCGATGGTTAAAATGGAGTAAATTGTATTTAGTAGCACCATCCGTAGATGATCAACACTGTTACGAAGTACTTAAAGATTTTAATGAAAATGCAAAATTGCGGAATGAAGACGGTAATGATGTTGTTGATTTTATCACCGATATTGATGAAGCCCCATCTATAGATGACTTAGACAGATTCATTAATAATCTCGTAGTATACGATGATATTATGTTGGACAGACAAACAAATCCAGCTAGAATATTTTCTCGAGGTAGACACAAGAATACGGACGTGATTTATGTTACACAACGATATACACAAATACCTAAAGTGATCAGAGACAACTGCAATATTTTGGTTGTGTTTAATGGAGTAGATAATTATACTTTACAGAATATTTATTATACTTGGTGTTCAGGGGACATGGACATGATTAAGTTCAGAAACTTTTTTTCAAAAGCACAATCTGCTCCGTTCGGATTTATAACAATAAATCTTCATGACCCAAGATCCAGATATCGTATAGGTCTGGATAAAATCTTTGGTTAATCTGTGATTAACTCTGTTCCTCCTCTGCTAGAGAATTATTTACCCTTTCTATGTATGTCTGTATGTATGCATGTTTGTCTGTATTTTAATTTATCAAAATAATCAGTAGATCCCAGCGATTACCCTTCAATGGAACCCCTCGATAGCCTGTGTGACTTTCATGGGGTCCTTACATTGTCATTCTCTCTCTTATGACTATTATGCGGCACGCCCATGTTCTGTTTCTTTTGGCTAACACCCTTTCTGGATGTTTATTTGGGGGTTCTTCCATGGGGCAGAGAGCTCAAGGCATACTACTGATTATTTTAGGGGGGGCGGGTATTGCATAGACACACCTCCCGGCGAATTTCTAATCGACGAAAGTGAAATATTAGCAATTCAGAAGGCTGTCTAGGCATTGCGATTTCGATAAAACCCCCACGAAACCCCGGGGTAGAATCCAAAATGGAATCCGACCACGAGATACGTGGTGGTTTATCGAAATCTCAGGGGATGCATCCCCCCCCCCCACTTATTAAAAGACGTGGGCAACCCGGGGACCCGAACCCATCTCGGCGAGATCTGGGGTCGAACCGCAAACATCAGTATTAAAGTTTCCAACAACTTTAACATTGAGCTAACGAACTCGACTACAAATATACGTTTTAGAAATTATTATATGTGATTATTGTGCAATAGCATTTGATATCTGATTTTACAAATAAATAAATATTTATAATTTTATTAAGATATTTTGCCATTATATGTATGAACCGATTAAAATGTATTATATTTAAAATTAAAGCACGGAAATAAACTGCACACAAATACCTGGACCCGCGGATATCTCCGCGGACGATAAACACAACTATTGTTTGAACTACTACGTCACACGTCCTTGAAAAATCGGTACGCATACCTATCTCAGTACATATATTATGTATGACTCACTTCACACTGTATATACATGCAATAGTTGATCTGGATAAATTCATAGCAGCAGGAAGGGTGAACCCAGACATTTGGTAATGAATATGTTTGCCTGATGATTAAGACAAATGATTTCGCGGTAGGCAGTCGAACCCTACACATTTGTCTTAATCATAATGCAAAATTTGCTCGAAACCAATTTGTAGGGTCCACCGCAGCAAGGGGGGTGGACAGACATTTGGTAATGAATATGTTTGCCTGATAATTAAGACAAATGATTTCGCGGTGTGGCAGTCGAACCCTACAGTTTGTCTTAATCATCAATGTAAAATTTGCTCGAAACCAATTTGTAGGGTTCACCCTGCCTGCTGCTAAGGACCTAGCAAAAAAAGGTGGTATATTTCCACTTCGTGCAGCTATACCACCGTTAATAGCCTCTGCATCCACAGCAGTTGCGATAGCATTAAAGAAAGCGACAGGACATGGTCTGACCTATAAAAAAGGAGCGCGGAGGCATTCCACAAGTGGAAGGGGTCTACGACTACCAGGAACCCCTTTCTGAAAATTCTCATGTCCAATTTTGATTTACTTGATGCTGCTCGTCGATTAAAATAAAAAACTGTAGAAGAGTTTTCATGCGAGATCAATTACCAGACCGACCAAATAATCCATAGACAGGTTGTCACGTTTGCTAAGCCCCATTTATAATGTCATGTATAAGCAAGCTATAATCTACCTGTCTTGAATAGTACCGCGACGTTGTGTTTGATCTCCAAACATTGCCGCGAGCTAGTGCTAAACTCTTACGCAAGGTTACATGTCCGACCGGAGAGCGGAATCTTGAATCGGCAAAGGTGATAGATCGCGCCATCTAAACAAAGGCTTGTAGTTATCACACCTAGGTGTTAAAGATTAGTCCCAAGATCTAAAGGAGGCCCACGTGGTGAACGGGGCGTATTCTTATCCGTCCCCACGTTGACAGACAGCGGAAGGGACACTGTCCGCTAAGTTTAATTGGATCGGTTGACATCTAATCGGAATTGATATAGAGGGTGCGATTACAATTTACATCCGAATGATAACTTTCACAACTCGTAAGCAAAGATTTAGTTTCGCCTAGAGAGATTGCTGAGTAATAGGGTTACTCCGAGAGAGCCACTCGTAATTTGGCGGTAACATTTAGAGGTAGATTCTAAGGAAAGACAAAGCTTCGAAAAAAAGAAGCTTTTTAGGGGCAGAGAGCTTCTGGTTCAATTGAGTCCCGAGCCTCCAAGAGGTGGAGACGGAATTGAGACTAGCCGAACAGTCGAAGTCGACAGAAATCTAGTTGGTGGACAGAAGGTGGATAGAACGTGGAGGAGGAGGAAAAGGAGTCTGGAGGAGAAAGTGGAGGAGGAGGAGAAGTAGTATAGAGAAGTCGAGGGGGAGGAGAAGGAATTTGGAGAAAGTTGGGGAGGAAGAGAAGAAATTGGGAGAAATAGGAGAGAAGAATACCACAGATGAGTAGAATACAAGGACAGGTGGAAATCGATCTCATACTGTAATCAAGTGATGCAGTAGGCTATTAAAGGGACGAGCAAAAGGACTGTAATTGGAAATTTGAAGCATTTGATTATTGAATTGTTATTAAATTGTTATTCATTGAATTTCAGTCTTTTGTATATTTAGCCATTTAACCTGTCGGCATTGCTGACTGGGGGCTCGCAGCTTCACATCTATCTTTCACTAATTTAACTTCCAACCAAAATCGAGCCTGGATGGGACTTCTATAATAGTTTAAATAAAATATTGGGAGCACCCAATCCCATCCATAACAACCCCAACAGAGGTATTATTAATCTCGATGGTCATTCTGGTCCAGGTACTCACTGGGTTGCATATGCTGTTGATACTCGTGGTGTTGCTTATTTTGATTCATGCGAGCAAGCCCCACCGATAGAATTTCTCAAGTATGCTGGCAGAATTCAAGTGATCCCACTCCGGTATTCAACATTACCAATACAGACATTAACAGATCCACCTATATGTGGCAATGAATCACTTGCTGTACTTGATGCTATATCGAGATCATCAGATCCACTTCATAAAGTAGTACACGCGTACACGAGTGTGAGGTCGCTAGCGACCCAGGCATAACCGTCGTTTTAAATAACCACTTAAAGTGCAAAGCACTTCATATAATGGTTTATATTTACGAAAGATCCTCGTTCAGCGATAAGAAAAGCAACTAGATGACATTGATTTATCAGTATATGCGACCAAAGACAATCTTGCTGATCCGATGGACCTCGCAGTGGTTGTCCGGGATGAAGTAGTTATATTTCAAGACAAACACGGCACGATAAAGACGAGCAATATTAAGTGGATTGATATTGTCCAATGCGTTTTAGGTGCTACCACAGATAAAATTTCAGTATTTACTGATGGCGAGCGAATCAGAGACTCAAGTGTATCAATCGCAACTATCAGAAATGAAATTATAAAAAGTGTTACTGATCGTTAACGATCTACCGGTGAAAACAGTGACAGATAAACTCAACATGAATGGAAATAAAAGTGTTGTTTTGAGAAAACCAACAAACGACGAAGATGCCACAGCAAAGGAATATGTAGACGATAGCGATGCAGTAGTCGGTGACAAACTAGCTACATTACGCGCTGAGTATGACGTTCACGTGAACATGTTTACAAATTTTCATGAAACCTCTCAGAAACTTGATAAAATCACCGATGATTTCTTTGGAAATCTGATGGTTGTTGACGTGGGTCTAGCTGAAATTAATACAAAACACAGCGATATTAAACACGGCTATGTCAGACATTGAAACGATTAATAAACGACTCGGCGTTATCCAAGATACCAAGTCTGTGTCGGACATCATAGTAATAGTGCAACGAGATCTCGAAGATGCTAAAAAGAAACTCGTAGATATATCCAGTGGAATACCTGACATCGTTGAAAATATCAATACGATCGAATTAAGTATTGGTCGGCTGGCTTAGCATTCCACACAAGACTCCTGTGATC
Organism: Megalonaias nervosa; assembly: GCA_016617855.1. Lineage (NCBI taxonomy): Eukaryota > Metazoa > Mollusca > Bivalvia > Unionida > Unionidae > Megalonaias > Megalonaias nervosa. Next base: position 7,946 of record JAECUM010059248.1, on the reverse strand, counting down.
AACGTGGTATACACAGTAGCATCAGGATCAGCAACATGGTGAAAGCAAAATAACACCCTCAAACATACCGCAGAAGTCACTGGTGTGTACAGACTGTCTGTGGTCAGCGCTGCGCGATTTACGATATTTACCACGAATCCATGGCGTCATTCAACCGATAATTTTTCTGGAACCGTGTCTATTGTGTTTAATCAAGCGGTCGAGAAAACGTTTATACTAGAACAGCTGATAAAAAAAATTAACCGCAGCGACGTACTGGTGGTGTCTGGAATTTGTCGCTAAAACACCTCAGTTGATTACGTAACATTAATATAACGTGCAAAGAAAATAGAGACCACCCCGATGAAATACAAGGTCTAACTTTTGTAAATTCATATAGATTTGAACAAGTACGTTCATGGCAATCGTCGTTGAAAAACATCATTGACGAATATCAGGTAAAACAAAAAAATATCGCGGACGTATGATAGTTATCGACTTTGTTGTATACGCGGCATCGTTCGTAGTCGCTGGAACAATGACGTTAATCGTAACATTATCAGCTACATACATGATAGCACCTCCCGTTGATAACGGTGTTTCTGCCATCGGAGGTGTTGCTGGCATACATAACATCGTAGCACAGAAATTATCAACATGTGCAACTACTAAATTACACGAATATACAACGCTGTTATGTTCAGCAACACGCGCATACACAAAATTGTCATCGTTGATATCTGCAGGATTAAGTTACGGTGTAATTACCGACGCTGAATTTACGGATATGCTTAACATTTACAATGATATATCCAAGGTACCATGCGATCACACGCAAAATGTGAAGCAACAAAACGTTTTAGCACCGAGTACAGCAATCATCAACGACAGCAATTCAAAATTAAACTACTAGCATGCAGTATATTAATATTGACAAACAATGAGCGAGTATCACAATTACTAGAACAAATCACTGCTAATACAACACAACCACGTACCATGATGATATCAGCGACGTCAACGCAACCAGAATTTCATATTAGTTTTTCTACACCGATTTACCCACCCGTGGGATCCAACGGATCCACGCGGTCACTTGAAATCGCACTTATACAACTTCGAGTCTATTAATAGTTGGCCAAATATTAGATCAAAATCGTTCGGGGGTTTGCCCGCAAACAGCTCTATCTCTCGTATTTGCCTATAAAAATAAACCTGATGGAACACCCGGCTGGAACGTTGTTAGTATTCCAACAAGAAGTTATCAAATCGAGAAAATCAACGATGAATTTCAGCGCGCGATTAAATCTATTACAGGAAAAGAATCAAAAATCCCCATAACAGTACACGAGCCAACGTTATCGGCGGCGATTGAAATATCAAACACCAGATTACGCCGTTGACATATAACAATCGTCGATCAGAACCGTACTTGGCTGGCCAGAAGAAATACCACCACAACTAGATCCTATTCCTGAGCCTCAACGGGGCGACTTTACGGTAGACAAAAAAATGTTCATGACGGAACTCGACTATAGGAAAAAAGATCCATTTTGGCAAACTTGTAATGATAAGCTCGTATATCATGTGATAGGTCTTATTAGGGATAATGGTTCTTCCAACGAAGTTGACGAATCTCAGATCAAGTTTTTTTTTTTTTTAATGATGCAATAACGCAAGAATATCAACGAGTAACTAACATGCTACAAGAATTATTTTCCAATTACGTAAATGAATATCTTAATGCCTATGCACGTCAGTAGATCATTGAATCAATGCAACATCTAAATCAAGTTAGATATGACGTTGACTTTTTTAATAATTCAGCTATTATACAATAATTAATTGCGATAAAAGAAACAGATTAAAAGATGGTAAAAAATATATTTATGTCTTTGTTGAAGATTATATAATTTCTAAGGGCCAGGTGTCAACGTTAAAGTTATCAGGATTTGACAATAAAAGTTAGAAAAACAAGTCAATGATATCATTAAAGAATATTTTCCGAAAATCGTCGAGATATGGAGAAAAATAAACGATCAACGAATATCAACAATATTTAAACATAACAATGATCCGGATGGTGGTGGCAGACGTATATCTCTAGGTGTGGTAAATATCAATTCTACGATATATGTAAATCTTGTCTGTGATGCAGTAAATGTAAGTTACCAGGCAGATCTTGTAAAATCTAACGAGCCCAGCAGGGATATATTCTTTATTCATTCACGCCTGAGGTGCCTCCTGGATTTTTAATAGTATCAGTTCTGGTCAATCCTGTTTATTTACGGTGTCATAATCATTGTCACGAATACATTTCCGCTAAACAGACCAAGATGGTCATTTGTTGGGCACAAGAAACTAGGAGATATCGTTGAGTCTGTAGGTTCGTGATCCGCCGTGAAGCGGTCCACCATAAAATGGTCCATCATAAAATGGTGAGTCCTATATATCAGAAAAGTTTCCAGTGTTTCCAAAGGTTCATTTTATATCAATGAAGAAAATATAGGTCTGCTAGATGAATGTGATATAAGTATAAAAGAAGCACCCGGAGCACTAGTGCATTGGCGACATTAGCGAGTAAAAAATGAAATGATACTTGACTATTCTGAATCCGCGGACGTTAAACCTGTTGAAGTGTATTACAAAAATAGTCAAATGTCACAACCGTCATCAGCGCCATCGGTATATGATCCTATATCTACATATAAAACTGTTATCTTAATGGACCTGGTGGTTCTGGTAAACCAACACAAGCGATAGAATTATTTCGCAACAGCGACGTTGTGGTGCTAACACCGACGCATTGACATGCCAGGGAGATGAAAGAACGAGGTGTTAAATGTTAAATCTCAGACTTATCATAGTTTCTTTCGATGGTGATACATGGACATCTATAGGAATGGGTGAACAATATATCCCTAGGATGATTATATGGGATGAGATATGCACGGTATCCAAAGATGTGTTAAAAATATTTTTTGATTGGTTACTGACGAAAAATACAGCAGTGATTATGTGTGCTGATCATAGTCAACCACCACCTTTTGTTGATGAATTACCACATTGTTGGTTACGCGAAAACGTAGACGTTTATGAAGAAATACTTGATGATCACATTGATGAATCGCTGAAAGAGTTTTTAAAAATGTTAATTAGACTGCAGCCGGGTACGATTCAATGCGAGATAATGCGCACTGTAATTCAGAAATGCTGACTGATGATTTTTGGAATTTATGACACCCTTTGTGATCTCTTAGTCGCATCCAGGAAAATAGGTCGTGATTGTCTTCAGCGCAGATTATTTTCACTTCATCGAGAGAAATTTTCAGATTTACCAGTTCCGCACTGTTATCGCCCAGCAGATACCCATCGGCAAAACATCGATGTTGAAATTCCGGGATCGTCGGAGAAACAAAAGCTCGTTCTTAATGATTTTGTTGTTGTACCTGTCAATGTTGTTGAGAGCGCGTTAACGATGGATAAATCTCCGTGGGCTCTGGGATATGCTATAGCTATTCATTCATCACAGAGTCTAACGATTGATAATACTATGATATGGATCATCGACGATAGCATCGAATGGTCAAATTTAGTTTATCTAGCGTTGTCTCAAGTCAGAAGAATTTCTCAACTACGGAAGGTTATCATAGAAAACTGCACCGTGGATGTTTTAGTCAACGGACAAGGATCAAACTCAAAACACCATTGCTAGCAATGGCGATGATATAGTAAGGAAACAGTTAACTGGTTATCAGCAGAATGACAACAAAAAATAAACTTGAATTGATATTGAATTTATCATGACACTGAAACAACGACAAAACAATCACTCTGCTTGCTGTAACACAGTAATGTTGTGGCAGTATTCGAATAATAATCGAATTTACCGTGGATAGAATTAATAGTAGTCTCGGCCATACATGCGAAAATGTGATGCTGACCTGTCTTGAGTGTAATCGACGTCGAGAAGCTGGTGCTTTGATTTGCTAGCTAATCATCCTTCACAGAAGTGAAGGAGGTGGTAATTGTGTATTTTCAGGAATTACTTGAAATTGTTCACGGAAAAATCCACGCTGAGTAGCCGTTGAATCTAATCTGTAGATTGCAGGCCTACCAGATCTTACCACACTGGAAATTGTATGTGTGGTCACACTCCAAATAGGATCAGTTGCCCTTGCTTTACCACCTTCAAGTTCACCACGTTCATATCAATACCTGACAGTCACGTTACCGAATACTTGCTGTTTTGAGAAAGAGTCCGACCTTAAGGTCGGTCGCTTGATTTGTATGCGTTTCTTCGCAATTGCATTGATTCATAGAAATTTCACGAGTAACTTCGTTGTTTAGCGCGGCTATTATACGTGGTAGTCTTGCAACCCATTCGCCAGATCTCTTGTCTGTTGAAATTTCCTGAGCATACTGATATCCAAACAATCGCTCAGCAAGTGTTCGATTAAATCGCTCAATGATTGCCTGATCGCGATGAATTGCAGTGTGTCATCGTCTGAATTTGACCTTATGATGCTTCATCAACGACGCTAGTACACCAAGAATTTCTTTGCCAGGATCAACCTGTAGCAAATGTGGCCATCGCAAGGGTCCTCGTTGATAAATTCGTTCAAACGCAGATGCAACTTCAGTCGTTGTTTTAGCTGATAGCGGCTCTGCTTTTTGTTTCTACTTGCAACGTCGACGACACTTTATGCATATTTGTATGTGTGCACGCGACTTCTACCAGTTTTAATAGTGTCACGTGGTTAAAACAAAATATCTGCCTGATGAACTTCATTGGGAGTGTTGAACTCAAACCGTCTGTACTGAATCTTTCTAGGTAATGGTAGCTAAATTTGCCTTATTGTCTGGATAACCAATCTGAATCAACAGCACGTGTGACACCTGCTGCATCAGCGAGTTTACTAATAGCCGCTCTACCCCTGCAGTATCCTCTTGGACTGTAATAAATAGATTCCATTATTAAGATTATCAGTGATTAATTGCCGGCCCCTACCGCTAGTTTACCGCTCATCGCAGATTTTATCAACCAGTTGGCCAGATATTCTAGCAGATTTTTATTTTTGCACAGATTTTAGCGTGTGAATCAATTTCACATCTGCAATGTGTCGTTGTTGCTGATCTTTATTCTTATACGCGACATCATGAACGTGGTATGCTTGACCACTTGCATTTGTTGGATGTGCTCCAGGTCGCGGTTGATCATACTCGTCCGGTGCCAGGACCACAATAATTATATCCCGGTTTTTTACCAGGATATTTGGTCCATGGTGTCCCTGTAATTTTCCAAGTGCAGCAGCGATATCACCACCCCAGGGCTTAAGCCCGGATGTCTCGCGACCATTTACATGTGAATGGGAAACAAACTTGTATTTTTTGTACCACACTGTACGCACTTGTCCGTGATTGCACGCTTGTTATTCCTCATAGTTACTGTTTTTAATCCACTGGTATTAGTGTATGCTCTACATCGAACACAATATAAACTCATATATTTTTATATTTCTACAACATAAATATTATTGACTTTTCTGCGACGCTCGAGAAAGAGCCAGTTAAGCATCATCCGGCATTACCAAACTCTATCCGGGCAATTATCATAGGCCCTAGTGGATCTGGTAAGATTCAATTGCTACTTAACCTGATAATGAGATGCTTAAGTGGAACACGTTTTATTTAGTAGCACCATATGTCGATGGCCAACGATGCTAGGACGTTCTTAAGGATTTTAGTAGAAGCGCAGTGTCGCTCGACGATGGTAATGATGACGACGTCATCGAATTTATCACTGATATTGATGATGCTCCGTCAGTCGACGATCTCAACGGGAACATCAATAATCTGGTGGTTTACTACGACGTAATCCTCGAGAAACAAACACATTCAGGAACATCCATCAGACTTGGTGTTCTGGTGACATGGATATTAAACTTTTACACATGCCACAAATATTCCACATGGATTTATCACGATAAATTTACCTGATCCTCGGTCACAATATCGCATTGATCTCGATACAATTTTTGGTTGAGTGACCTTGCTCACCGCAGCCACATTTTTTTTATACTTTCAGCGTGGAAAATAATGGAATATTATATTTTCAGCAGGCGAGTAATCCCCACCACCACCACCACCACCACGACGCGTTGATTGTCGGATTGCCCTTCCTCGATAGAAGTGTTAATTTTTTTCGTGGACGCTTCTATAAAAAAAACGACGGAAGCGTTAATTTGTAAAACTGACGCTTCGTACCTCTGTTGGATTCACCCTCCTGCTGCTAGCCCACCAATGACTAACCATGCATAATTCACAATCTATATATTCATATACTAATAAAGCAAGTACAAGTTCTAACACAATTCACTAATAAATTCAGCTATGCATTACGATGCAACATAGTAAATTACACAATCCAGCAAACCATATACGTTAATCTTGCACGTTAATAATTCGCTATACGCTAAGTTACGATATGTTGATAATTCAACTATACTTGGAAGTTTCCATTTCTAATAAATAAAATGTACGTAATAATGTATCAATCTCATAACACCTAGTTACGAAAGTGAGACAAATTTGGGCAAAGATATGTTATCTCAAGAAGCCTTGTCCGCAAATCCAAACTTAGAATTTTCCTAGAATTCCTTCCCGCCTTTTAACAAGCGCGCAACTCGGAGTACAGTCTAATGCCTCCCAACTTCTCTACGATCCACATCTGGCGACGTTCGCATATCTACTGACGGGAAAATGGACGTAGTCCGGACAAATTGCTTATTGAGACTCCGCCCTAGAATCTCTCAGTTTCGATTGGATACGGTCCGGTCTCTTTGAAAACTGCCCTGGGGTAATTTATCACTTACCTGTTGGTCTCGGGTTTCTGATCCCCAACAGCCCAAGATTGCTTCCAAGCTGGTCGTGACATAGTGACTGACTGCTAAACAAACAGAGGAGTCTCTACCTGGCTGCAGAATCCCTTTTGAATTTACCCCCAAACGGGTCGTTGTGTAATGGTTAACAACAGACACGCAGTTTCTTTGTGTCCAGAATCGGGTCTATAGTTATAATCTTACATAATACGTATTGACATTATCCCAAGTGCTCTTAACTACGAATTAACTATAAAAAAAATATGTGTATACATGAAGCATGAAGCATCAGCAAATTTTCCCCATAACGTGACACTGGACATTTCTATTGTGCTTTCTTTTATTTGAATTGTAGTATGTATTTAAATTTTATTTCGTCGAATATTTCTTAATCTGTACTTACTGTCACTGTTGACGAAAGGTATTGACAAAGTTAATTTCACCAGGATCTCAAAACAGGCGCTTTTAAGTCTCGAGAAAAATGGCGCACGAACTATGGATCGGAACAAAGTTAGGATGGTCCAGATTGAAATATCAGTGTTGATTCTTAAATAGGTCCTGCGAGAAAGGATTGTATTATTGTATATAGTACATGTATGACAAGTAAATTGTAAGCAACCATACGCGCCCCAGTGATGATTAATAAATGCTCACCTGACACAAGCCTCAAACTGATCATTATTCAGTGTCTAGATTGAACTTGGAAATCTTTTTTTTTTTAACGGGTACCCGGTTGTTCATTTTATTACCCGGGTTATTATTAACGGGCGGGTATCCATGTACCCGGATAACTGGGTACCCGTTGGCATCTTTTGACTAACATCCACCATATTGTTTACATCAACGTCTACTGTTGACAACAGACTTTCCTGAGCAAAAAAGTCTGTTGTAATATTTGTTTCACTATTTGTTCTTTGACAATGATGCAGAGTCTTGATCTACTGGACTATTACACGTACTATCTCCCTGCCATTATTAGCATACGATTAATAATTGGCCTAGATTGGACATTCGTAGACGTCACTGTCTTGTGCCATGAAAATATGGTATCCGCACACATGGGCACCCGCAGGATTTTTTGCAGGG
>JAECUM010059246.1:0-16742 GCA_016617855.1 Megalonaias nervosa | reverse complement strand
AAAGTAAAACTTTATTAATATCTATAATATACATCATGTACTGGTTTCTCCCAGCAGTATTTACTCGATTTATGTAAACACAAATTGTTAATCTTAAATAGAGATCTACTGAATCGGATATAATGTGTGGGCCATGAAAACCTAACAATACACATGTATTTCTAGATCTGCTAAATCACGCCAAAAATTATTCTAATGGACACTATTCAAATTTAGTTTAGTCTCCACATGAAGAAAATGTTTCCCATGAATACATTATTGCCTACCTTGTTAACTGCATTAGAAGTAGTTACAAAGACGTCATACAAATAGGGACAACGTTCAACTTGAGAAGATAATTGCTTCAAAAGAAATTGTTGTGTCTACTCAAATTTTTAACAACTGCACTGATGCGTTTCGTTTAACTTTTGTGCATGTACAATCAAACCTTTAGGACCCAAATTAGGAATTTTTACTTGTAAATGTTATTCACGTTTTGATAGTACTAGAAGTATGTGTAAGGTTTCGGATCAAGATGCTTACCTTCTTCTGGTATTTTCTCTTGATTGTGAGCAGTTATGTGTTCACCAAATGTTCACATCATTGCTATAATTTGTACCCAAAATGAATACCAAACACCCATTACAAATGCATATTGACATGCTTATTAGAAGACGGGTAACACTCGCTAAGTTAGGATTGTCTATGTGTTTCTAAAGTAGCATCTGAATTAGTAGAAAAACAAGGAGGACAGTCAACATCCAGATTATCTAATAAGTGATAACCAAACCTTATTCTATCTGTTTTTCATTTCGCAGTCAAGTATCTTGTTATATAGTTCTACAGTGATTCTCAATGCATATTATCTCTTCATCGATTCTGTTGTGATAAAAAAAAGTTTGAATACATTGCGTTTTCTGTGAATGCTAGACTATTGCACCTAGAATTATAAGTGTAACATATTTTGATATTGATGCCAGGTGTAAATAAAGCTTTCGTACATAGAAATTTGACATTTTTTTCAATTAGGTTGCCTTGTTTTTGAAATAAAATTAGTCCGGATCGTTACATAAATACAGATTGGAAGAAAATTCTTAAAAATGTTAAGGAATTTTTGTCTTATCCCCGAAGCAGAAACAATTACAGCGGAAGATTTGCATGACTTAACCGAAGGCTTCGGAAAATCAGAGAACATTGTATGAACACTAGTTACAACCATTTTTAACTGCTTTCTATGTTTTGCAATTAAAAGGTGCTAAGAATGACAACGAAAGTTCATCAGCGAAATGATAAAACTTTGAAAAACTCGATTCTCTGCATATCTTTGAAAATAACAAGTATCAATACCTTAAATACTATGGTGTGATAATATGTTGTCAGTCAGTAGCGAGATCTATTATGTCTGTTAAAACTACATTTATCTTATATTTATAGATAATTTCCTACGTACCCAAATTAAAATTAGTCCATGTATAAAATCACTACAATCTTTGTTCGCGAATATATTTATACTTAACTTTAATATTTGGATTTATACATTACGATGCAAATTTCATCAGGATCTTCTTCTTCCTCTATAGACAAAATGATATACTAATGTACATTACGTATGACTTTATTTTTCGTTTTGATTTTTCGAAATCTGTATTTATATCTGGATCTTTTGTAGCTTAAAGTTCTTCCCTTCCATTAAAAAATGAATAAAAAAATAAATTATAAGATAATCTCTTAAAGCTAAGGTAGTTGCCCATCTACGTTTAATAAGCATATTTTTATCTATGCCCATTTTACAATACTTATGTTTTCTTTAGTAAACTTTTGTCTTAGATCATTTAAATCTTTTCTTGCATGTTTTATATCTTTGCTTAATGTGTCAACTCTTCCCTGTAAAAAGCCGATATTATTAAGTAGTTTTCCATACATACTTTTGTAGCTGCTTTCGTGTGTTCTGCGTTGGCTGAAACCTCATATATGAGACGATAAAATCTCATTTATTTGCAAAGACATATGTATCAGTCATACTGCTTAACATAATTTCTTTCACATTTACTTTATTTTATTTTTGTACTGTGTATTTTTTTTTTTTTTTTAATTTTTTTTTTTATTTTTATTTTTTTTTTTGCATCTTTGTCAAACCATTCTTCTTTTGCAACTCTGACAATGTATTAGTTAGGCAGTTATCGTCTTATTTACATTTGTAATCAACAGTGATCCATTTCCCTAATGCGTACACTTTTCACATATCTGATGTTTCGTGTTGCATTTTCCCATTTTTCCAGCTGATTTCGTACCATCACATACATAACATTTTAATGTCGTTATTTGTCACATTCACTAAACGTTGATACAGTAGATGAAATATGAACATTTTATTTATTTATTGCTTCATGGGTGAGCGATTAATATGGAAGGTGGTAACTGAGGTATATATCATCTGACTACTCGTGAACTAGTCTGAGCTTTAAACATCGGTGATTTTTAACCAAAACCGGCTAAACTGGTTCTGTAAAATATAAATACTTCTATTCGTTATCATTTTGGGCCATCACAAAGAAACTCAAATTCTAAATACATGCCCTTGAGCGCTGGTTTATATACATATAATCACACTATTTGAAGAGCAAAGAACACTCGACATTTTAGGACAATTGACAAAACCAATGAACAATTTTAAACGTTTCAGTGCTTTTTGTTATCCTTTATTTACGAGAAATTCGTCATGGCTTGTCCTTTTGTTAATGACATGCAGAACAGGTAGAGTCCTTATTATCTTAAGCATATGTAAAAAAATTGTCATAGACGTCACTTACTGGATAAACCAACCAGAAATTAATATTATATTATTTGAAGTGGTGCTTTATTGCTATTTATTTATATACTTCAATAATCACTATTATACTGAAAAAGCTATGGTTTTAAGCATTAAAACAATTATATCCATGGTTTCTAAATTGATTTCATCCGAAAAAAATTAGTTAAGAATAAAATAAGACTGGATTAACTTAATAAATCCAACGATACCACCTTCCATCGAGGGGTTTATTACTGATTGTAGATACAAGAAATTGAAGATAATAATTAAACATCTGTAGAGGAGAGGATTATCAGTTATTTACAAAATAAAATAAAACATAGATTTTTGCACGCAACTTTACCTTGCTTTTGTACAAGTTTAATCGAAAAGATAAGGAAATCATATCACATGACATGCTTACATGTAATAGACAAGATAAAGAACTCACATCACATGACATGCTTACATGTACTGAACTAATAGAACAATAAAGAAAATAATGGAAATGGAAAAAAAGCCCATAAAATTCCATTAACATTAACTCGTTACCTTTCAAACCATACCTGTGAGCAATGCCATCGTATAAACCAAACAATATCTTACCTTATAAAAATCTGAAGAAAATCTAATTTAATCAATAGGTAAATCGACCGTCTTGTCTAGAAAAGTAATTTCTTTGTATATATATATATATATATATATATATATATATATATATATATATATATATATATATATGTAATATAATAATATATATATATATATATATATTTATATATATACTTGTTTATGAGGGTTTGTACTGGAGGGGGCCCTGTGTAGCTGAGTGGTCTTAGGCTGTTGTAACCTTTATAGATCATTTACACCCCGCTTCTGTCTGCGTGGGTTCGAGTCTCTGCTCGGCCATCTTTGGTATGTAAGAAAGCTTGCCAATAGCTGGGCGTGTGTCAGTGGTTTTCCGAGGGTTTTCCCCTAGTTCCTCCTCAACCAAATATACTAGTCGCCATGTATAGCTAATCATGTGCTAAAAGTGGTGGTAAACCCAAACCAAACCTTTTATTGGAGATAATAAAAGCATGTAAAGGAAGGCCTTGATAAGATTTTTGCTTCTTTTTTCGGGAGCGTCCTGCATGGATCTGAACTTGATTGAGACACAGACAATAATATCTGGAAATATAACGGTGTGTGGGTAGGAGGATATGTATATGTCTGTTGATTAATAGTTGCAATTTGGATTTAGGAATATAGAGTTAGTAATGTTTTATCTGGACTCATAGCTGTAATAATGGTGTCAATTGCCCATCCTTTCTCTGTTCTAATAATCTCTTTTAGCCTTGCAAATAATGACAATGTTTCTCTGATTTATATTTGATTATTTTTCCAATCAAGTTCTAAAGTTATGCCACAGATCAATTAAACGTCCAACTATTTGTGAACTTTCACTGTTTTCCAACAGTTCTTATAATTTAACGTTTCGGCTACGCCCGTGTTTGGCTGAAACTCGTCTATCTGTTTGTCATAAGTTTCAACGTCTAATTCCATATATTATGGTATCGATTCCGCAACTGTTACAGCATTTAAATATGCAGTGAATTATCGTACGTTTCCAATTATTATTATTTTCAATTATTTCGTGGCAATCTTCTCTGCTTCTCGTACAAATGATTCATTTGGATTGATTAATTTTATCTAAATTTTCTGAGGAGCTCTTATTATCTGCCAGATGGTCATCCCTGGTAGTATAGGCTGTTAAAAGGAAGGTTCTATCTGTGTTATTATTTGGTTATATCTTCTTTCATCCATACTGAAGACTTAAGAAATATTCTGCCACCTTTGGTATTACTGTGACATTAGTTGCTAAAATAATCTTTAGTTTATCCTTCTTTTTGTTAATTCGTCTTAATTATTTACCTACTTCTTGTTAACACAATGTTTTCTTTAATTTTTAAATGAGGTTCAATTAATCGATATTGTGTGTTGTCTTTGTACGACTTGTGTATTAAGCGTTTCTTGTCTTTTTCTAGCAATTCCTCACATTTCTTGCTGCAAAACGTTTTTCCTTCACCTAACTTGTTTCTACTTTCCCAACCCATTTCTATTTTGAGAAATTATACATTACTCTCAAAAGTTATTTAAATACGTTGTTATATTTATCATATGTTTACATGTCAACAGTGGCCGCTTGCATTTTGTTCCGTTTAATTTATACCACTTCAACTATATTTGTGTAAGCAACTGAACTTTTAGGATCGTAGTATAGGTGTCTTATATACTCTTGTTAGACAATCATTTAAAACGAAAACAAGCGAGTTCTTTATGCTTGCTAAAGTGTCTTAAGTGTGCACAACAAAGCAACAGAACGAACGTGTAGACCGTAGGACGATAGCTTTTTATCTTCAGCAAAGTTCCAATGTTTCTTCAATACTTTCAAATGTATGAATGCGTATTACGTATTGTATTCCTTGTTGAAACTATATTGGTTAATCGATGTAAATATTATGTTTGATGCATCTTATCTCCACATTACAATCGTTAAATGTAATCTGTAGATCTAAATCTTTTTAAAGCTTTACAGTCTTGTGTCATGTCAAGAACCCGTTAGTGTTGTTATTTCTGTAACCTTTCTGTGACTCCTGAATTTAATACAACACGTCTTTGTGCCATTATGAATGTGTAGTAAAAAGTCGGATGTGCGCCAAAAATTGTGGAATTTTATTTACTTCGCTATTAATTTGGGATTTTTGTTTTTATTTTAGTGAATCTTAACCCTACACGAGTTGGATAAAATCTCTATAGTAATTGTAATAATCAATTACTTTCTGTACTAGAACTCAAGCACTAACTTTGTATCCAAGCCTGCTTGCAGTAGTGCAAGTGCAAGTCTTAGTTAAAATGTAATGGGCAAAGGCAGCATTGTAACTGAAATCAATTGTGTACATTAACCGATTTATTAATGAACCAGAATGGTATTTTACCAATTATGATAAACCAGACCTGAGAATTAACAACTAGTTCCTAACTGTTGAATGTTGGTGGCAGAAAATATATTGAGCAATAGTGAGCTGGATCTGATTTACCAGCTTTCTTAGAAGTAGCCGAAACACGTTCAGTTTCAGGTGTTTCGAATCTTACTTGATATTAATCATGCAGGCAAAACACTCAGAAATAATAGGGTCACATATTTTTAAGAATTTGGGTTAGTAGTTGTCATGAGAGAAGTTTTTCAATATATTCAGTAGACATATCATGAAATACACATTTCTTGTTCTCGCTCCGAATAAATGTATGCACACAGAAAATCCCACAATGGAGATTGGATTGATTTTAAAATATTTTTAGTAATATTCTTCCGAATTCAATATATTCCGGACATCACGATTAGAATTTGACTTATAACTACTATTATCATTGACTTTAAGAGAAGTAATACCAACTGTGTGCTTGTTTGGGAGAAACTCTTTTATAATAAACCACATCTGTTTGCTGTCATCTTTAGAATCCCTTATGACAGTACAATATAAATGTTTCTTATTGTTATTTTTTGTTTTTGCTAGTTATTAGTATTTTTAGTTGTTCTTGTTGTTGCTGCTTTTTATTTTTAAGCAATGTGTCAGTTCTCAGGTGATGTCAGTTCTGAATTCTAGTGTTTTTTGATAATCATAATCTCTGTCATGCCCTACTTAGTTTATGCCATTGTTGTGCTAGGATTTATTTTTCGTAACGTGTATCCTTATCGTTTTATTTGCACCAAGCCTTTCGTGAATATTACTGAAAACATATTTCCATGCTGCGTAGCAAAACGAGATATCATCATAGCATTGGTTAAATTCCATGGAGCGTTATACAGTAAAAACGAAGACTGTTTTATTATGTTTTTACGTAAAGAAAACCATAACAACTCCCGCAGAAATTAGTAGAAATATAAATGATTGTTTATTTCACTGCCAGATCTAGTCTGCAGTGTGATGTCAATATCTCTTAATTTTTTTTATTTTTTTTTTTTTTTTATTGTTGTTGTTGTTTATAAATCTCCAGGCAACGTGCACCGGAGGTCCAATCCAAACGCTCGAGGAGTGAATTCTATCAGACATAACGGCAGGACCGTCAACATCATAGCCCTTCTTCACTACATCATAATTACCTACTTTATCCATATTTTTAAATCTACAATTTCTTTTGGTACTGTTAAATATTATTTTTACCTTACTTTGGAACACAGTTCTTTTCTAGATAGGTATTTGCTCCAGTTTAAGCAAGAAGCTGGATTATCGGAAAATTTCATGAAAATATCACTCAGTAACAGAAACGTATCATTACCATCAATATCATAATCTAATCTCACTTTTAAGTCTGCTTTTGTTATCTTGAAATTTTACGATAATGTATTCGTAAGTGATGTAACCTTGCTCTTCCAAACCTAGTAGCTTCATTAACCCTTTAACATAGTCTAATGCTGTGGAAAAAGACTGTGTAATAATGTTCTGTTTTGTACCTGTGAAAGATGTATTAGATTTTGTTGTCTCAATATATCAAAGTAAACCACAAAATTCCCTTTTACCTGTTTGATGTGATTTTGTCATCATCTTTCATCATCTGTCATATATGATGAAATCTGAACCCAATTTGCCCCGTTCCTATCTGAAATTACTTATTCTATTGACCAACGAGATATCTCCAATCGTTATTGGAGGAAACGCTAAATTTTTCGACAACTATGAAACCATTGGTTTTAGTTTATTTTGTTATTTGTTTTGTTGTGTTTCAAGTAATGACATAGCACATTCAGACAGCATGTTTCATGTCTGAATAAAAACTCGACTTCTGTAAAACAAAATAAAAAAACAAACATTTAAGGTACTCGGAACATTGTTAAATTTCAGAAAGAAATACCACAAGCAAATGTTGACACTCATACTGACAAATTAAGTTTCTTCTTCCGAAACCTCATAGCAGAGTGTTCTGTTTAATTAACATAATCATTATTGCAAAATTTTAAAGTATACTTAGTAGACCTGTTTGCAAAAGAGTAGGTTTCCATATATTAAATCTGTATCTTATTAAGAACATTTGATACATCTTTTGGTATGTGTGGTAAGTCTGGGTAAGGAACATCAAACTGATTAGCATGTTACATTTTTAATCCTTGCATTCATTAATGATCTGAACTTGACCTAATTTTGGCTTGTCGTCGAAACTATTACACTTATGCCTATCATATAATATCAAATATTTCGATTTTTTTAAAAAAAAACAACAGAAACTTGGTTTCCATTTGCAAATACATTAAACCTCTAATTACTTTTTCCTCATCCACGTACAATTCTTTGCTGATCTCTCGATCTCGATCTCTCTCATTTGTTAATTTTCTCTACTGCAATACTATGCTAGTCACGTTGATTTCGCACGATCTTCACATTTTGCATTCGTTCCTATGTTCCTCTATCCGTTTTCTTTGTTGTATTTGTAGAATTGTAAAACTAAGGGTATCTGAACTATTGAAAATACCTTTAATTTGTATAATTTAATTTCGATTACTTGTAAATATCTAATTAAAGGTTTCAGAACATTGCATCTGTGTACCTACACACTATGAAAAGTGTACCGATTTTATTTCATCCATGTGATGTAAAAACTCTTCCCAAATAAATTATTTTCGTTAATTTTGTGTTAATTCTTGCGACTGAAGGTTTGTAAGGATGCATTCAAATTGTACATGGTAAACATCTTCTAGAGGAAAAATACATAGTTGATTGTGTAATTGTATGAGGCATACAGGAAAACTACACAGCTGATTGTATAATTGTACGAAACACACATGTAAAACATCAATCCATTTCTGATTTCATTTTGAGGGAAATACTTCCAAATTATCGTCTTTAGGTTAAGTTACAAATTTCCATCACATATTCATTTTCATCCGAGTGACTTGAGACAGTCTGTTTTCTTTACCATCAAACCTTTAATTTTCTTTCAGAATTGCTCATTAATCTCTTTTTTCTTCACATGTTTGTTCCAAAAGCATCATGCTATTTACCTACCCTCTATGGTTTTTACTTTGTCAGCTTGTGTATTTTCAAAGAAAAATGTCGAAATGTATTAAATCAATTGCTGTTCTTTTCATATACTTTCATGTCAGCAATGTCTTCCTGCCATTGGTTATTCATGTGAGTAACATAGACCGTTCTCTTTGAAAATCGTTTTTGAAATTACTTGTGTAGTATGAAGGAAGATTGTTTAGTTAACCATTCATTAAATTCTATGCATTTCTTCCTCGTTTTATTCGTTCGCATGATTGATATTTGTGAAGTCATCTGGATTTTCATGTCTAAAATGACTTTCTTGTTAGTCATTTAAAACGGTTTAAAACATGCCCAGAATACGCCATGCTTGCCACAGTGTCATTGTGTGTTATCAACAAGCCAACATTAATTTGCAATGTTTCTACAATCCTTTTGCATGTACGAATGATTTAAGATGATGCATGTCAAATTTGCCGTTCCTATGTTGATTCTAAAAGACTTCATATACCGAGTCGCCATATGCTATTTTAAAACTGAAGTTTATCCTCCATAAAGTTTACCTCTGTTTTGCTGAACTGATATACATTGACCTTGTAGAGTTTACGAGATTGTCTGCAAATACAGTAGAACGCAACTTAGGGGCTTATCCACAGCACTGTTACAATCATATTGCTATGAGGGATGATACTAATCGCAATGTTATTTTCATTAAAAGCGATATGTAAGTCGGCATCTTTTCTGAAACAATGGAGCATATCTCTGTTTGAAATTGCCAAAAATAGCTTTCTCTTGTAAGTTTATCTGAAATATAATTAGCTATAAGCTCCTTTATTTCTCGTGCAAATCAGTAAACAATTACTCTTTATGCAGAGAACTTTGTAATATATATCACCTTTCTGAAACTAATGAGTTCAAGACAAAGTATTCCATTATTTATGATGTGTCAGAACATTTTATCTACTTACTTGTCCTCATTTACTGTATTAATATCATCATTTCTCAAATTTTAATGGTCCTTGTATTCTGAACATATCTAATACATCTTATCATTATGATTCAGACTTAATTATGTACTGCCTATCCAACACATCTTATGATGCAGACATAATGATTTATTTCTGGCTTTATCTGAGAACCTGTTTTATTCAATAACGTTTTTTATTTTTTCACTTCTGCGAAGCTTTCAATCAAACACCTTACTCACTGAATTCCTGTTTTACACCTACACCATGCAGCCCATATAATTTACACCAGTATATTCTTACCAGTAAAACCCTAAGAGACGACTTTTTATTACTGTGCTCCAGGCTTACTGGTCTACTGAATATTTATTTGTGTTTCATTTATTGATTTTGTGTCACGCATTGCATGAATGGTCGAGTGATTTTTGAAATTTTATTTTTAATGTTGCCTTATCCAGTTTCAAGGTGTACAAACACAAGTATGATTCACTAACAATCAAAGATAATCCGTATTAAGATATTAATGTTGCTGAAAAGGACAAAATGGAAAAGACGGAGAGAACGTTGCTGTAAAAAAAAAAAAATAATAATATTTGTTTATCTTCTATAATAAACAACTTCTAATACAATTTAATATTTACCAGGGGTTTTTTTTTGTTTTTGTTGTAAAACATCTTTTTCCCAACACAAAACTAGACGGTAAAATTTCACTATTTCTCGTGAAGAAAATCTATTACAGTTTAAGAGTTAAATGCGTCCTATAATACCAATTTCGATTAAAGACTGAGAATACACGTCCCCTGAGATATGTGTGAAATGTGTCTACATAAACATTACTGTTTTCGCCAGATAGCGTAATCCATATTTAGGGAGAGCAGATTGTAATCTTTTATTCGAAGCAGGAAACAAGTCAGAAAATGTTATTTATCGTAAATTCAAAACTGGAGACACCACACCTATACATTCCAGTCGCCGCTGTACAGCAATGGTAATGTTTTCAGTATTCATGTGAAATTCATTAACATTGTTGATAATCGACATTTTCCTTGTTTACATGAAAGATCGACATAACTGATTGTCTTGTTTACTGTAGATTTATGTCCCATGATAAATATTTTCTATTCACTGTACCATGACTGCCCAAATTTGAAAACATCTTAAAAGTACAGGACTAATCCTAAAGCTGACAAAAGTTGAATAAGTACAAAATGTGGATTTTAAAAAAATCAATTTCACTTGTCAAATTTTGTTTATTGTTATCGCACCTTTGTTCTGATGTCTTAATACTTTGGTTTTCACAAACAGAAAAGGCATTATATCTAGAAACTGACCATTTAATTTGAAGGAGCAGGGCGGGGCCTTAGATTTCTTTGATAAAAGTGTCTGAATCAACTAGGTCAATAAGTTTTACTCTGTTTTATATCAACAAAAAAAAAATCCCACTAATCTATTATTCGTATCAGCTGAAGAAATGGTCTTCATGTAACAAAAAAGAACAAAAAAGGCAAAATCTGGTTTAAAAAATTATGATAATATGAAATGGACCCTATGATTCTTCACAAATACACTGAAAAGCTTAATATAGATGCGCATGTACGACATGGGTAAAACGGCGACCAAACTCTCCTTATGTGATGGTTATCCATAAACAGAGAGGCAATGGCTGAAGATTTTTGAAACGAAAATAAAGTTCGTGATGGCTTTCAAAATTTAAAAAACCCTCAAGTGTCTATCAACATAAAGCTTGACAAATTTTGAACGTGATATTTATTTGGTGGCTAATGAATTTTCAGACCATCTGTCACAGTCTGCGAATATTTTACGATTGAATCCCATCTCCTACGACATACCAAATACAATGCACGGTATGGCCATATGTGACTTGTGTAGCATTTTAAGTCTCCAACTGAGAAATATCTGTGACTTTAGTTCTGCTAGAGAGGCACTCACGTCTTTGTTCAAGCACCAATGCGCATTTCTCCTGTGACAATTTCTGAAAAATGTGTTTTTATTTTGAACGACGATGAGTGACTATTGACAACGCTTTCCATAAAATAAAAAATACACACCCACCCACCCAGCAAATGCATTGCGGCGACGGTATGTAGACTTACGAAATAATCAAGGGGAGGCAATGCTTAAACATAAATTACATTTAACTGTCAGTATACTCAAGCAATTCACTTTATGAAGGCAGTTTAACTTTTTTTCGAAAAGATCAATTGTTTTGTAAAACATCACTATTATTTAGGTTATTTTTGTCACAAAATACTGAGCTCAAGTATTTTAAGAGAAAGAGGAGAGAAAGAAAGTGTTACAGCAAACAAACTGGATCTATTTATTTCTTATTAAACTATATCTGAAGAAATAATTACATCAAGCATTCGTAACAGCAAGTTCTCGGCAAAAAGAGTTTAGTTTTGGATTGACCATTGTTCTATTCATTCGGAAATAAAAATATGATTTGAATTTGTTAGTACAAAAATTCACTTTCTGAAATAAGTTATTCAGTATTCATAACGATTCGTCTCTTTTCTTCGTGCTGAAATTACATCTAAACAGTAAGTAAAAAAATATTAACAAAATATATTCTTTACAATCTTTTTAAACGTTAAGTTTGCATTCCCGTAATAATCTTATCTAAATCTACGATTTCTGTAGTTGCTTTTGCTACTAACAAGAAAAATTGTCCTCAGACCCTTCAAATATGTCAATCCCAAGTAACAAAAGTAGCACTTATTCAGTGGAGTACTAAAGGTAAATGGCGTCTGGAGCGACGATGAAGGCCCAAAGGGGTTTTGGTGCCCCAAGACATCTGGCCTCCAGGCAGCCGCCCCACCCCCCACCCCGTTAATATGCTACTGCACTTATAGTTTTTGCTACAGAAATGAACAGTAACTTTAACATTAAAATTGAGAAAAATTTTCAAACTCAATAAATAGACTTCGATGATATGATAACATCAATTTTTTGTGTCGTACGTGGTATTTGGACATAAAAGTAACGTTTATTAACAACAATTTCATATATTTCATATCAATTTTTAAAAATTGGTGTAAAAATCTATAGTATAACAACCGAAACCCATGATTTAAAACAAAATGATTTCTAAAAATGAACACTTTTTTTGAAATTCCAATACTACCATGGCACTTCACACTGAAAACTTCATGTTGAGTGGATACCAATAAAAACAAATAACTACATGAACCTTTAACGCCTTTAAAAATGGTAATCCACGCTTTACTAAACATCTCCAGGAATGAAGCAGTAACTTTTAAATGAATATATTTTTTGTTGCTCAAAAATCTTGTAAAGTCCTATATTAATCTATTCAAATTTATTAGAGAAATATGACAGAAAAACGTTTAAAATGAAATTTCTATATTTTATCTTTTGTATAATTTCCTTTTTCACAGAGCCACACCTACTTACTGATATTATGGCATTATTTATTTGCATAATAATAAATAATATTATTTTGTCAGTCATTAGTATACCTTCTAGCATTATTGACTTGGCAGTCATTTGTATACCTTCTAGTATTATTGACTTGGCAGTCATTTGTATACCTTCTAGTATTACTGACTTTGCAGTCATTTGTATACCTTCTAATCAATTCATATACACCAACAATCCATAAAATTATATTTTCTGTGCTCTAATACTTTTTTTGTTTTTTTCTTCTTTACAGATAACTGGTTGGTTTTTTTCTGTGTATTTTTTTAAATTACAGGTACCTACAATTATTTATACACCTGACAAACAATTAGGTTAAAAGTTTATTAAAAAAACGTTTAAAGTTGAATTACATATTATCATTACAGCATATCAATGAGTGGAAAGGAGTTAAAATGTGCGGAACTCATTATCCTGTCATTATTGGCCAGTCGTTGTGGGTTTTTTTTCCCCTTTTTTGGCGGACAGCGGTTGCAATAATTACAGGTGCCACAGCTATCCTTTTTAAGAGTTGGAGGACAGCAGTGTTGTAATCGTTAGAGCGCATTGCAGTAGTAATATCAACAACCCTTATCAAATGTTGGAGGACAGCTCTTACAGTAATTATAGCGCGTTGCAGGAGCTACAGTCACTGACAATGACGTTGATTCTAAATACAACGTTTCGTTAGCAGTTATTCCATTACCGTTGCGCTGCGTTGTCTCTTGTAACGTGAAAGGAACAACACTGAGCGGGCCAGGGAATGAGCATAATCGTCTTCTGTGACATAAATACCACATTACAATTTATATGTACCATTAAAAATCGTTTAAATAGGGCTGTAATTAACATGATTGTATCAGACTATGTATTGCAATGTGGACTTGAAATTTTGAGTGTTATGCAATTCGTTAGTTAGTTAATACATTTTTTAAAAAATATTAATCCATTCCAACATACTCACTATAAAGAACAAGGATGAAAAAACTTCTGATCCAAAACGTACAAAATCGTATGAAAATGAAAGAAATATATGTCATGATTTAATGAAATAAATACGTCACTAACTGAAGTAACACTTTCATTGTTCTATTAGACGTCCATGGTTGCTGGGTTGTTAGTGTGCCGGGGCGTCAACATAATGGATGCGGTTTTTAACCCAACCATTGGATCAAACGGGGTTGGCTACCTTTGGATGTTCTTGTGCATGAACCAGTTGTAAAACACGAAACAAAGCCATATTGATAAGAAGAGTCAGGTAAATACAATTCTAGATCAATATGCATTGATAAAGAAAATTACAGACCCGTCAGTCGATAGATATATCGATGAATTGACTGATACAGTTATACATTTGCAAATACGTTTTATATTCTAAATAGCAAGTGGTTTCACAATTGAGCATATCAAACAACACCTGCATGAGTGTAGGTTGGGGTCAATTCTTGCCCTATTTCTAAGGACTTCAAGACAACAGTCGTAATCGGTTGTTTCGACCTCATGAAAATATCCTGTATGTTCTTATTCAGTGTATGTTCTAAACACACCAGGAAATTTTTTTACAAATCACTTCAATTTTCCTTAGCATACTTTGACGCACAGCTCAAAGCACTTTCGGAAACAAAAATAAACGAAATTATCTCTTCTGCTTTCTTGCAAACAGCTATCCTTCTTAATGCCGATGGTTTTATTTTCTTAAGTTCCGTGATCTTGTAACATCTTGTTCGTAATCCTGCAAGAAACACTAGAAGAAGCGTAATGAATGTCACTTTCCTTGGAATATACGCCGATATACACGTTGTTATCATTTGCAAAGGCATTTCTTTTGCATACTGTGAAATGAAAGAAAACTACCTTTCTTTACCAATTTTAGTTTGAATTTTAATTCATAAATATTGCTTATTCATCCAGTTAAGGACTTCTTTTAGTTTTTCTTCCAGATGGGTCCAAATGAAGAAAATATCATCAATACACCTAATATAAAAACATGTGAGCTTTTGGGCCTTGGCAAATATTGCTTTCTCCATTCAGCTTCATATACATTTGCATAAGATGGAAACACTTTTCCCCCATACTTGCACCTTTTCTCTGGAGGTACTGGTTTTCATTAAAAACAATTTTTTGAATACAGATTTTCAGTATATTTCAATATTCATCATACTGTAGATTAGAATCCGGATTACCAAGCATTACATTTCTACATGAATCCAAACCAATAATCATAGTATAAAAGCAATCAGTTTTCGATATAACCAAAACAAGCTCTTAGTAGGGTTAAATTGACCCTTTTCCCGCAAAAATTCATGTGTATCTTTAACATACGAAGTGTGGTTCTGAACCTAAGAGTCTAAATAAAATTCTATCTTTTCGGCAATATTTGCAATCTCACTTGTTCAATCTGAAACAATGGGCGAAGCTTGCAAACGCTCCAGTGGTATAGCCTAGTTTTGAAAAAGTTTTTGAATTTTCGGAAAAATATAACAATTCCTAAGTCGTGAATTATTCGGAATCAAGTAGTTGAATTCCATTTTGTCGCCTAAATCGCCTTCTTGTTAATTTTTCAAGTTCACGTCTAACTTCCAATGCTGTACCATGATGAGTTGGTTTTGAATGAGGCTGATAATATTCCAGTTCCTTTAATAGCAGCCCCTAACATTATACTGATCTCCCCAGGATATGTTGTCAGACTCTGTACGGAATATGGAGTCTTCTATTTAGGTATAAAATCCAATTTTGAGAGATAAAAATCTTTAGCATATGGAAGTTTAGGAGTTCAACAAAAGAAGTTTCAGGAAGTAATTTAGCAGCTGAAAGAATCTTTGGAAACACCTTTATGCCAAAGAAGCCTTAACTTCCATAAGTTTTGTGTTGTTGTCTGAACACCACTCTTTTGCTTGTCGTTAACCCTGATCTCCACATTAATTTTGTGACGTTTGTTTGCTGCTGGGATTTCTTGACCAAATGTGTCAGGTGCTGCATATTGGCACCAGAAAATCTTCTTTCGCGGTGTTCCCGAGGTGGAATTTGTCTTGCTAAATACATGCGAAACTTGAAGTGGCATTTACTATCACTTCTTTTCAAAAGATAGGTATGGACAAGTCATCACATTTCCGCCACATTCTCGTGTGCGGCCTCAATGTCGTCATGTTGTGTGCTTGAATTCTAGTGGTTTGAAGGGTTTGTCCATTGAAAAGTCGGATTCGATACGAAACAGGTGCGCGGACGCGCACACTGCCTTCAGAGGCTTTGTCAGATGTTCAAGAGTTAAAAAGTACTGGCTGTCGGCGCTTCAGTGGAAACCAGTTAGGGGAGGTAACAACGATACATGGACCAGAGATTGGAGATGAGCGACTTCTTCCTGTCCGTCTGTCCGAGTTGTCTGAAAACAATCTTTTAGTAGCAGATTGGGATACGCAAAATGTAGTTCTGTCGTTAGAGGAATTCGTGGAAAATCTGTTAGTAGGTGCGACTGGTGACGGAGTGGGCTAGCTAGAGCTTATACACAAAACATAAGTAGTGTGAGCCATGAGTATGTCACTATGCGTGTGT
>JAECUM010059242.1:0-12380 GCA_016617855.1 Megalonaias nervosa | reverse complement strand
CCTCCACCATTAATACTGGCCACCATGTATAGCCTATCTTGTGCTGAAAAATGGCGTTAAACCCTATAACAACAACAACAACAACAACAACAACAACATTATAGTATTAGGCAATGAAGCGAGACAACTCCGTCAAGGATAAATAGTAAATATCGTAGTTGTCGTACCTGTTGTACTAATGATATTGCTAGTTTGGGTCAGAACACACACTGTTTTGAGTAAGTATCGATTTCAATACTACACAAAACACATATCACATTCTCTGATTGTCCAAACTTCGACTGTAAAAACATTTAAATGAATTTAGTTATACATATAAATCTCAACAGTATTGCAAATAAAAATCGCCTTTATAAATATTTAATGTTTTTTTATTCTGTTGATTTTGTTCGAAAATCTCGTTTTTTGTTGGTGTTTTGTTCGAAAATCTCGTTTTTTGCATGAAAAATGACCAAAAATCAATGAAATTCGCCTAGATTTTGTAGCGCTGGTAGGATAAAACCCCCAGCGATTCTCTAATTGATTTTGATGATTTTTCGATTTTATAGAAATCTTTGGCTAAAATATCACTATTTTTTGCTAAAATGAAGTGATTTTTGAGCAAAATTTCTTATTTTTTATCAGTTTTTAGTGAGTTATTGTCAAATTTATCGAAAAATCATCAAAATCAATTAGAGAATAGCTGGGGTTTTTACCTTACAACAATTGAGAATTTTCAATAATTTCATCGTTGTATAAATAATGATGCTATTATGCACATTATTCTATGAATCATGTAAAATCTCAATAATATTTATATTTTCTACGTTCTTATGCGACCCAGCAGTGAATTGTACATGAGGTTATTTTTAGAAATGAGCTGTCATTGCGTGTTTGTATAGCTATCGATTATTTTAATATCCTTGGCAACGTCTGATTAATACAGACTTTAGCTGTGGGTTTTGTGTAATGCAGTTTCAAGCATTTGGAAACTGAAAATAAATTCTGATTTTATTAAGAAATTCACAATAAATTCTGATTTTATTAAGAAATTCACAATAAATTCTGATTTTATTAAGAAATCCACAATACATCACAATAAATTCTGATTTTATTCTGTATACTTAACTATATAATAACTTTTCCATTATATATACATATGAAGTTCGGTGGCCGATTGCTAACGCGCTGGACTGTCATGCTCGATGTCCGTGGTTCGATTCTCGTGACCGGCATACTGTCGGGCGAAAGGCGATTTGATGCCAAAATTTGTTATTATTGGGCGTAGCCAGCCCGTTTACTGCTTCAATAGAAAATTTGTACACTTCTCCCACCATGTCGCTTGGTGGGTGCAATTTTGCACTCCCGGGTGATTATGATGGCGGGAGTGTGCAAAAATTTCTATTGAGCGTAAAGAAGGCACGTAGTTATGTCCTAAAATAAGTTCATATGTAACTGTGCCGTCCTAGAGTTAACGTTCTTAGAATTAAGTTTATATGTAACTGTGCCGTCCACAACAAAACCTTGTATATAATTGCTGTAAATATGCTTGATTTATGTATAAAACTGTGCTGTAAATATGCTTGCTGTAAATACGCTACTGTAATTAAGATTCTGTGTTTTGTGCTGTCCTTAATTAAGATATAATCACATGTATATAATCATCTTCACATGTATATAATCATAATAATATGTATATAATAATATGTATATAATCATCTTTATATGTATATAATCATGTGTATATAATCATCTTCATATGTATATAATCATCTTGAAACAGTCCTTAGGGACTATTATTTTTATTTTATTTTTATATTAAACAAACATATAAAATATAATGAATTCTGAAAACATTAATGTTATTATTTCTGCGATTAAAAAATTACAGCATAACGGTGTAAATATATCTGATAATCTTAATCCTGAAAAAATTCTATGTGATTTTGAATCATTACAACAACGCAAATTAGAAAACAGGTACACACTACCATCTGATTATAAATTCATGAAATTTATCCAGCAGGCAATGTTACAGTCGCTGGCAACAGCTACAGATAATCAGGTAAAGCTGTTTATACCTCTCTCGCGAGCTATTGACAAAATTAAGCTAGAACTATCTCATGAATACGAACAGAAAAAGATTATAAACTTTCGTATAAGACAGTTAAGAGAGCATTGCGAAAATGAAAATGAAAGTGAAAATGAAAGTGATAATGATAATGAAAGTGGAGTTAATGAGATAATGGCTAAACAAAATCCCTGGCAAAACTAGTATATAGGTTATTTACTTATAATAATTACGATTTAACCCAGTAAAAAAAAAAACTATTCTGATCCGATTCATATATTTTTTTTTGTTTGTTTTACGATGACGCATTGTGATAAAATGCTCTATGATCTCACATACAGATTAATCTTTAATTCTTCATTCTGTAAATCCAAAATACGTCCTATTTGGTCTGTAAGTTTGAAATGTATTTTTGATAATAACGGATTATGTACACGTAGATAAACGGGGATAATTGGCTCTGATACAATTAACCACCCGGGTGGCGCTTGAGGCGTAAATGTGTATAATATATATCGTTGCTGGGCCTGGCTAGACCTCGAAAGATCTACTTGATAGCTGCCATCAATTACATCACATACTAGATTGACTGCGATCGTTGATGTTATATTAACAATACCAGGCGAGATATGACGGCCTCCACCGTATGGATCATTATTGTGTTTAAGAATAACCGGTGGCAGGGCTATTTTTATCCACGCTGCATGTATTTTAGGAAAATATTCATCAATGACATCGCTGAGTTGTTTTTTTTTATTTCAGCGTTATTTAAATCTGGTATTATAAATGTTTGTAAATCTTTTTCTGTTATTTTGTAATGATCAAGAAATAATTGCTTAAGTTTTTTATCTGAGAAAATATTTCCATTGACTTCAGTCGCAGAGTTTATAATACTTCGATTAGCGATGTATAAATCAAATAAGATCCCATTTAAATGTTTTATTGTTTCAATTATCTGATTTTTTACACCATCGTCATAATGTTGAGATAATGAAATAAATAAACTTCTTAAATCATTACGTGTTTTATCGTATTCAGGCTTAAGAACATCTAAAAACATTTTTAAAAATTCTTCATCAACAATATCTCTAGTAGTCCGCGTCCTGGCGTCTACGATGATGATATTAAACGCTGATCTAGTTATCTTAGGGATCCTTTGACCGTCAAAATCGGTAAAGTAAGGTTTATTATCGCTTGGATCTAATTCAAATCTTATACGGTGCCATGGACGGTTATTTCGATATTCTGGATCTTTAATGAATCTTTTTTTCCGTGTTGAGAAATTCATTTTTTGTTGGTTCTGGAATTCCATTTGATTTTTGGTTTGGAGGAACATCAGGCCGTCCTAACACAGATCTGATGGAACTTTGATAAATATCTACAATATAATCAGGGGAATTTATTTCAATCGCTACTGATAATGTTGGTTCGTAAACAGTGATCGCTAATTTGGATTCTTTCCTGTAATAGATTTAATTCTGCGTTGGAACTCATCATTAATCTGTTCTATTTGATAACTGCCCGTTGAAATTCCAACAACTTGCCAATCAGGAGTTCCATCAGGTTTATTCTTATTCGCAAATACCAGTGAATTATTTGCTGGTAGTCCACCAAACGATTTTGACCTGATATTTGGCCAGCTATGATAAACTCGTAATTGCGCTAATGCTATTTCACTTGCTGCAATTGCAGTTGGAAAATTAACGCTAAATTCAGGATTGGTCGAACTTAATGATATCATAGTAGTTTTTGACGGCGTTGTATTAGTGACGATCTGTTGTAATAGTTCCAACGTCGACATTATTAAAATACTCCGTTATTTAATATAACGCAATCTCATGAATTTAACCTTCAGTCGCGCAAGTTACTTTATCACCTTGGCTATTGTCAAGGAATGCTTCATCGTAGGTTTTCATTATCGTTGCGAACTCCTCATCAGATATTTTACCATCGCTGAGATACGCAGAAAGATACGATGATAGTTTAGAATAAGATGTTGTTGCTGTGTTTAGTTTTGTTATATACTCGTATAATTTATCATTTGTACACGTAGATATTTTCTTAGCGATAATACTGAGAATGCCTGCGCATGTTGTTGCCGTTGAAACGACAATTGTTGCAACTGCAGGTGCTGTCATTGTTATTGTTGATAATAATAATCCGGTTCCAGCAGCAACAGCGGAAACTGAGTAAACAATTATATCAATAACAACCATACGCCTGCGATATTTTTTTACTTTTATTGTATAATCGTCGATGATATTTTTAGTTTGGTTTGACACTCACATACTTGAGCGTATCTGTGACGTTGAACGTCGATAAGTGACTCAGTCACTTGATTCATTATACTAACAACGTCATTTAATTAAGATTCAGCTACGAATTCTATGCACCACCAGTAACGTCTCGGGGGTATTTCCGTTGATGTTAACGTAAACGTTTCTTTGATGTTCTTGGTTAGCATCACCAATAGAGGATTATGATATACATTCGGTGATAATGAAGTGGCCGCAGTAATTTCCAAGCCATACAGGGATAACCTGTATAACCCAGTTACTTCTGCGGTATGTTCGAGAGTGTTATTTTGCGGTGTCCATGTTGTTGATCCTGATGCTACTGTGTATACCACATTGACGATCTGATTGTGAGGAATTTTAATCAGATTAGTTTTTTGAACAATACTAGGTATTCCATTAATAATGTCGTTGAGTTTCGTGTTAATTTCGGAGAGTTTGATATCAACGGTTGGTTGTTCCCCAAAAAAATCTTTAATGGGTTTGTTTATGTTTCTACGAAAATTTAAGAAAGTTTGTATGTGATTAGTAAAAGTACCATTGAGTGTAATCATTTCATCATTGATTGTTTTTAACGAAATTGTTATAGGAATGTTGCTATCGTCTACATATTTCTTCGTTGCAGCGTCATAATCTGATTCTGGTGTTCTAAGATTATTAATACCATTATTATTTATGTTGAGAAATGCACGCATTATACCACCGTCGACTAATACGTACTTAGATTCTTGATCATCGACGTATTTTTTGTTGCTGCATCTGTATCTACGGTTGGGTTTCCAAGGTCTATAATTTTATTTCGGTTCATAATAATGGTACCGGTGAATGAATCACCAGCTCGCCTGATAAAATCGTTAACTGACTCACCAGAATCTTGTATTTTACCTTGATCAGAAAAAATAACGATATTATTAATAACCGCGGTGGGAATTCGTATAAGTACATCTAACAGTTGTATATACTCGTTTTTAATCGCCCTTGTTTATCCTGAAAAACAACGACTTCGTTTTGATCCACACTTGTGATATTTAATAAATCATCGATTTCATTTCTGAGCTGATCAAGAGTTGCATATTTAGATAAATCGACTTGCTGCTGAGCTTTGCGAGAAGATCTTCCATACATATCTACCATTATATTTACTGATATCTGTTTAAGTGTGACAACGTGGTATATTCATGCACGACTTTATGAGGTGGTGTTGTTGATTTTGATACAGCATCAAGCACAGCGAGTACTTCTCGACCGCATATCGGCGGATCAGTTAATTTTTGTGTTGGTAATGTTGAATACCAGATTTTAGAACGCATCGAATTCTGAGCAGTATTTATATATTTTAAAAATTCTTTTGGTGGTGCCAACCCATACGAATCAAAATAAATAATTCCACGTGGATCAATTGCATACGCCACCCAATGAGTGCCTGAACCAGAGTTTTTATCGAGATTAATAATACCAGTTTCTTGTCGCATCGCAACGGTAGGTAAATGATCACGCATAAAAACTCCTCTAAAGTTTTTTATATTCAGTTGCTTAGCGGCATTAAATAAATCAAAATTGGACATAGGAAGAATCATCGAATTCGATGACGAAGTTATCGGGGTAATCTTAGACCTTTTCCGTACCATGAATGTGGGGTCCCTGGTAATCTTAGACCGCGACCGTATGCTGGGCCTGATAATCTTAGACGGCCTGGTTGTGGAACGTTTGGTGCTCTTAGACGTCTTCCGCGTTGTTTTGCCCGTGATCTTTTTTTCAAATTTTCTGCGTGCATAATTCCTTGACCCGTTGCTTTCTTTAACGCCATTCCAGCAGCGGTTCCAACAGCGCCTAATGCAGCTGCTTTTGCAACAGCTGGGGCTGTAGCGGCTATTAATGCTGGTATTGCTGCGAGAAGTGGAAATATGCCACCCGTTTTAACGATGTCTTTAATGACACTCGCAGAAAGATTGAGTTTTATACCTTTATTCAATTTTTTTGCTTCATTGAAATGCTTATGCTAGCGTTCTGATAATGATAGCTTATTCGGACCACTCGCGATTTGTTCTCGCTTTAGTGATATTTTTGCCGCACAATTATTTTTTGATGATGATTATAGCTTTTTAATCTGACCAGGAGTCAGACTGACATTAACTAGATGTGACATTTATAATTATTATGAGTGATCTAATTACATGTTTTCTACTGGGGCATCAATAACTCTCATTCGTCCACCAACACCTTCAAGCAACATCGATTTATCGCTAAGTATAACAGCGACAGCTCTGTAATCAGCAATAGCTCCTCGGTTTACGCGAGCTCGAGAATATATGTCAACGACTGATTGTCTGGTTAAATCTAAATGTTCCAGCGAAAAGTAATAAATTGGATATAATGTTGTAAAATCTAGCTGTGATATTTGTAAACCAGTATCAATATTTTGATCACGTCCCAAAAATGTCATTAATCGATGATATGCACGCGCAACATGATTATTTTCAAAATTTAGCAACACTTCTTCAGAAGGTTCTTGATGTCCGTTTATCCTCAAAGAAACTTCACTAACCCCAAGCGTGTCAAATATCATTATGCTCAGATTTTGTGAGTTTACCCGTGCAGCATCTTGTAATGCAATAAATATATGTCGCGGTGCAGAAACACCTTGTTGTGATGCTATTTGCCAAGTAAATAAACCATTAATGTTACTCTGGATAGAATCTGTGGTCATTGTCAACCATGATAACATCGATTTACCACCTTGACTCATAAAAGAAAGTAAATGTTCTTCTTCAGGTATTGTTGGAGTCATTACTGGCATCCATAGAGAAAGTTTTGTAAGATTTACTTTACCAGCATCAGTACCAGCGGGTCGCCATATTGCATCATCGTCGGTACCCTTTCGCACAAGTGCAATTGTATGCTTAGCTCCAAATATAATCTTCCTAACATTTCTACAGAATCCAAAGATATGTGATTATGGAACTGCACATGAAAATCTTCTCCTTGCACCGATTAACATTGCTCGACGTGATCTAAATCCTAGGTTAAAATCTGGATCAGCACCATGAACCACCGGCCACACAGCAGCATCAGCGTTGTTGGCGAAGTTTCTTGGTCGTCTTAGTTCATATTGTTGATGCTCTGGAAAATTAGAAGTATCCTCTGAAAACATCATTGACGGACCAGCTGATCTTGAGTAATCATCACTATATCGCGCAAGACCAAGTATCGTCGTGGCAACGTCGACGTTTTCATGACAGACCTCAATCTCTCGTCCATCAATGATATATGCTGCACCTTTAGCAGCAGAGAGGGTGGACCCTACAACTTTGTAGAGACCTTATTTTTGAAATTTAAGGGTTCCTACGAAGGCTAAAAAAAAAGTTTTTGTCTTAACAGTAAAAACTTCTCTAATTGACCAGATTTTTCTGATTTTTTCACGTGCTGGTCACTACGCGTATGTCGTTCACCCTCTCTGCTGCTATGGTTTTTATCCAAAAATTGTATCAAGTCCGTTACGATATCTTGACCTCGGATCATGTAAATTTATTGTTACAAAACCAAAGGGAGCAGCTTGTGCTTTTGAAAAGAAATTTTTAAATTTGTTCATGTCCATGTCCCCAGAACACCAAGTATAATAAATATTTTGCAGCGTATGATTATCAACTCCGTTGAACACAACTAAAATGTTACAGTTATCCCTGATCACTTTTGGAATTTGTGTATAACGCTGTGTAACATAAATCACGTCTGTGTTTTTGTGACGGCCTCGTGAAAATATCCGAGCTGGATTGGATTGTTTGTCCAGCATGACATCATCGTATACCACGAGGTTATTAATGAATCCATCCAGATCATCTACAGATGGCGCTTCATCAATATCAGTAATAAAGTCTATGACTTCACTGTCTTCATGCAACAATTTTGTATTTTCATTAAAATCTTTAAGTACTTCGTAACATCGCTGATCATCTACAGATGGCGCTATTAAATACAATTTATCCCACTTCAACCATCTCATTATTAGATTAAGTAATAATTGCGTCTTTCCACCTCCAGATGGGCCTATTATAATCATTCTGATAGAATTTGGTAACGCTGGATGGTGCTTTACTGGCTCTTGTTTTCGTGTCGCTGAAAAGTCAATTATATCCATATAATAAATAATATGAGTCTATATTGTGTTCGATGCAGAGCACCTACACATACTGCTGAATTAACAATAACAACAAAAAATAAAAGACGAGCACTTACAGGTAAGTGTGTGAAATGTGGCACCAAGAAATATAAGTTTATTTCATCAAAGACAGGTGGGGGGGGGGGGGTATTGCTGCTTCGTTAGGAAAATTACCAGGAACTCCATGGGCTAAATACCCTGGTGAGAAACATTTACCCGGATATAATTATTGTGGTCCTGGAACTCGTCTCGAGATCAGACTCGATAACCAAGATCAGCCAAAACCAGGAGAGTATCCAGTAAATAAGATTGATCAAGCATGTCACATTCATGATGTTGCTTTTAAAAGTAATGATTTTCAGCAACGACATCTCGCAGATGTGAAATTGATTCACGCGTTAAATTCTATACCTAATAAATCTCTCAGAGATAAATTCGCTAGTTTTCTAGTAAAAACTGCTATGAAAGATAAAATAATGCTAGGGGCTGGTAATTAATTATATAACTATCATAATGGAATCTGTTTATTATTCCCCGAGAGGGTATTGGAGAGGTAAAGCAGCGATTAGTAAACTCGCCGAAGCAGCAAAAATTTCACGTGATGTTGCTGCATCATGGTTAGCACGACAGGCAATATGGCAAATCTTCCTGAGTCCACCTAAAAGAATTCAGTACGCGCATTTTGATGTTAGCGTTCCTAATGAAGTTCATCAAGCAGATATTTTGTTTTTACCACACGATACCATTAAAACACGTAGACGTCAATACACGTATAGATATGCGTTAACTGTCGTTGATGTTGCGAGTAGATACAAAGAAGCGGAGCCATTATCAACAAAGACAGCATCTGAAGTTGCATCTGCGTTTGAGCGCATTTATCAACGTGGTAGTCTACGATGGCCACGGTTATTACAAGTTGATCCTGGTAAAGAATTTCTTGGAGCAGTATCATCGTTGATGAAGAAACATAACGTTAAAATCAGACGAGGACATACTGAAATTCATCGTGATCAGGCAATCGTTGAACGATTTAATAGAACACTTGCTGAGCGGTTATTTGGATACCAATATGCAAAGGAAATATCTACTGACTTTAAGGATAGATCTCGTGAATGGGTTGCAAGATTACCGAGTGTGATAGCTGCGTTGAATAATGAAATTACTCGTGCAACTTTCGTGAAACCTTCTAATGCGATCAAAAAAATATATATACCCCGTAGCAATGGCTACGGACAACGACGTGAATCTTTCTCTCAACCAGTATTAGGTAATGTAACTGTAAGATATTTATATGAACCTGGCGAACTTGAAGGTGGTAAAAAAAGAGCAACCGATCCTATCTGGAGCGTGACTACACATAAAATTTCTAGCGTGGTAAGATCCACTGGTAGACCTCCAATCTACAGACTAGATTCTACAGCCCCTGAACGTGGATTTGTACGTGAACAATTGCAAGTAATTCCTGAGGATACGCAATTACCACCAAGCTCAATTTTGTAAACGTCCAGAGCCTCGACGTCGATTACACTCAAGACAGGTCAGCATCACATTATCACGTGTATGATCGAGATCACTATTAATTCTGTCTACGGTAAATTGTCTTGGATTAAAACACTGCCATGACATATTACAGTTGCAACTTGCGCAATGATTGTTCTGTTGTTGTCTTAGTGTTATAATAAATTCAACATCAAGATCAAAATCACGCTTATTTTTTTTGTCAAACTGCTTATAGCTGACTAATTTTTTATTGATATCGACATTGTTAGTGATTTCTTCAGTTATTACGTAATCTACAATAACCCTACGCAGTTGCGATATTTTCCTGACTCGAGATACGGCGAGATAAACTAAATTCGACCATTCAATACGATCATCTACAATCCAGATTCTAGTATCAGTTATAGTTAATCCCTGCGACGAGTGAATTGTTATAGCGTATCCTAACGTCCATGGCGATTTATCCATGTTTAACGCGCTCTCAACAACGTCAACAGCAACCAACACGATATCATTCAAGACAAGATTCTGTACCCTTGGTGGAACCAAGGCACCTGGTATTTCAACTTCAATATTTTGTCGTCGAGTATCTGCTGGGCGATAACACAAAGGTACGGGTAGATCCGGAAACTTTTCTTTATGTAACGTAAATAATTTCTTTTGCAGTTCATCACTAACTATCTTTCTACTTGCGACTATCAAATCAGCAGGTCTCCATAAAATCCAAAAATCATTCATAGAAGTTTCTGCAATTACTTTACGCAGCATCTAGCATTGTATTTGATCTGGCTGAAGTCTGATTAATCTTTTAAGCTTTTTCAGCGGTTCATCAATAGCTCTATGGTCATCATTTATTTCTTCGTAATAATCTACAAATGTTTTCAACCATTCATGTGGAGACTGTCCAACAAAGGGTGGTGGTTGACCATGATCGCCACACATAATCACAGCAGTATTCTTCAATAACAACCTTTTTAGTGTTTCTAACGACACCGTGCATATCTCGTCCCATATAATATACCTAGGTATATATTTTTCACCCATCCGCGATGGGGTCCATGTATCTCCGCACCATCTAAAGAAACTATGATATGTACATGATTTTACTCCTCGTTGCTTTATTTCTCTAGCAAGTTTATGTGTAGGTGTCAAAACAATTATATCTGAGTTATTATTCATAAATAAGTTAATTGCACGAGTTGTTTTACCTGACCCTCCACACCCATTAAGATAAACGGTCTTATGTCTAGATACAGGATCGTACACAGATGGAGCAGATGATTTTGATATTTGATTATTATTTTTGTAATATGTCTCCGCAATTTCAACATCGGCAGATTCAGAATAACTAAGTATATTTTCTTGTTTTATCCTCCATGTACCCCATTCACCATTACCGAGTTTTAATAAATCTTTATATTTTTTGTGTACATAAAATGAATCCGTAGCAACTCTAACAGCATAACGAGGAAATCTATTTATCATCGACAATAGATTTATCGAAACATAAGCTAACATCGAAGATCTTACATGAGTAAACTGTGGTGAGTCGCCATCAAGATAGCTCACAATGGTACCTAGTTTTGTTCCATCTGATAAATAAGCATTAGATCGGTTTATAAATATATTTTTCTCCGTTGTATCAGCGATTATAAAATCTAGTTCAGCATCGTCCATAATCAATCTTGTACAATACCGTTTATAATCGTATGAACCACCTTGAGTAAACTTACCGATTATCTTTCTACCAAGATCTTTTACAAGTTTTTCATCATGCTCGTTCCTGCATTTATTTATTTTAATGACATGATCTTCATCAATATCAGGGAATTCTTTCCTGGCATCATCGATATTAAATCTGTCCGGTTGTGGTAACCAAACTTGCTTCTGTGAACTATACGATATAATCGCTTCAGTTATTCTCAACGATATTAAAAATCCAGCATCAAGCATATATCGCAATAGTACTATCGGAGCCCAACATCGCTCTGAAAAATGTCTTCCGAACCAAATATAACTAATCGCATGGAGATCTTCTCTAAACTCGAATGATTCTACGTGAGCAAATCCTGTTAAGTCAAAATCTGGTAAGGATCCGTTTATTGCAACCCTGGTCATATCATGTGTAGGATGTCCGAATCTCTTAAAGTATTTAGAACATGCTCCATATCCAAGAAAACTCCCAGGATAACACGCTATCATATCAACCGAGATAACGTCATTGTAATCGTATTTGGTGTTCCATAATCCACCGTGACCATATTCTATACAACTTTTCTTGACATCTTCAAGAAATTCCGATCGTGTCGTTTTCCATGAATTTTTCTCCTGAGCGAAATGAGCAGCGACTGACGGAACAGTAAAACAGTTATTCAATAAT
>JAECUM010059237.1:0-20212 GCA_016617855.1 Megalonaias nervosa | reverse complement strand
AAAACACCCAACGGCCCTTTTCAGGGCCACTCACTTCTTTAGAAAAGAGATAATATTCATTTTGCCAAAATCAATTAAAACTCAAATCCCTTTTATGTTTTTAACCCTATGATGTACGTGTTGTGAGTGCGTGAGTGTAGGTCCTTATTATTCTAAACAATCAAAACCAAAAGACACTTACGTTTCTTCAGTCTGGTCAATTCTGGTACAAATATTTACAATTCAATGTCACAACACAACATAACACATCACTTTTTAAAAAAGTTCATAGCTTTCTTCTGTGTCTTTTTTCTTCTTTCACTCTCTGTTTTTTTTGAATTTCTTTACTGTCACAGTATTTTCCTCCTCTTCTTCCTCACTTTTTTCTCTTCTTCTTTTCTTTTCTGTCTTCTCTTTCTGAACGTGTCGGGGTTCTTCCTTTGCCGAGGGCACCTCTTTTTCTTCCTCCTGCTCCTGCTCCTGTTGTTTCTTAGGACACTCTGAAGACCAATGTCATTTCTCTTGACAATGATAACAAGTGTCTTGACTTTTGTCTCTTCTGACACTGGTCTTGCATTTTTGACGGTATGGACATTATGTAGCCCAATGCCCTTTCTTCTGACAGATATAGCAAGAATCTTGACTTTTATCTCAAAAAGAGGGGGAGTAGTCCGTCGGCTTGTCTGAAGAAAACTTTCGTATGACACCTCGCAATGCTCTGATCAGAAGTTCGATCTGTGTGGGTTCTTCCATCGTGCTGGTCGGCTTGAGAGCGAAATGAATACTGAGAGGGAAGGCACCAGCTCTTTATATATACACTGAGTCTGACATGGATATATAGGGGTCTATGGTGTTTCAAATGTAGTCATTTGACTTTTTGCAGTCAAGATGAAACGATCGCATCATTTCGTAAAGAAAGGAGAAGAAAGTAAGAGGCAGAAACGTGATTTATCACCTCACAGAGTAGCTGAAGTCTTGGCTCAAATTCATGCCAGCGATTTTGAAGATGAGATGAGTGAACCAGAATCCAGACCCAGAGAGTCTACACCCAGTCAAAGTCCATCACCACCAGTAAACCCTGAAAAGTACTACCACATTCGAGAGACGGACAAACGCTCCTCTAGAAAATTTAGAACCACAGCCTACACGTACACGGTGAAGTTTAAAGATTTCAAGTCCGACGTACCAATGGAGAAAGCAG
This sequence comes from Megalonaias nervosa, assembly GCA_016617855.1. Lineage (NCBI taxonomy): Eukaryota > Metazoa > Mollusca > Bivalvia > Unionida > Unionidae > Megalonaias > Megalonaias nervosa. The sequence goes on along the minus strand of JAECUM010059237.1, from coordinate 19,032 downwards.
AGGGGTTCATCACCAATGTGTGGGATTCTTTGTTAACCACACTGAAACAGCAATGTGAAGCCATAGAAGACGATCGCTTGAGACTTTCCAACCATCCCGACAGTTTGAAGTCTCCCGTTTGGATCGAATTTAGCAGCCCGGCAGAATTGATACCTTCCAAAGTCATCGACAAGATTCAACACGTGCAACAATCCAACGACAAGTTTCACATCACCGACGGAAAAGCGACACTGTTCATCACCCACGTGTCTCTTCCCCAAGGAACAGGACAACGCAAAAAGGTGTTATTCGCAGACAATCTTCGCAGCATCAAGCGCAGCCTCGTTCAAATTAACAACACTCAAGACCAGATGTGTTTAGCCCGTGCCATCGTGGTGGGACGAACGTATGCCGACAAGAACGACACGATAGAATGGAAAAGAGCTTGGCAAACTATTCGAAAATCTAGCCGAGCCAAACAACAAAGAGAAGCAGAACTCCTGTTACAGCAAGCGGGGATATCCAAATACTCACCCTGTGGCATTCCTGAAATGCAAAAGTTGCAAGATGTCTTGGCTCTACGCTACACCTTGAAAGTTCACCCTCAAGAAGTGCACGGACCTCTGTTGTTTCGAGGCAAACATTTCAAAGACGGAAAATACGTTCATGTCTATCATCACGATTAACATTTCGATGCCATTACCAGTATCACTGCATTTCTGGGATACAGTTATTACTTTGAGAAATGTGACTATGGCTATAACAATCGAGAGCAACACAAGCATTGTGGATCGAAATGTGAGGGATGTTTAGCATCTAAACCCTGTCTGGACCAAGGACAAGAACGAGTGCATTGCCCAGCTTGTCAGCACACGTTTGTCAGCCCCTTCTTTTACCAACAACATTTAAAGACACAAGGTTCACACCAGAAAAGTGCTTGTCAGCTCCTGAGATTGTGCCCTACTTGTGGACAAGGCATACGTACCAATAATGCCAAGGCGCACGTATGTTCAGGAAAGAAGCGATGTCACATTTGTCGCCAAGTCGTGGACTTGGAACAGCAATTCTGCATTCAAAAATACCAATCCAAACATGAAGAAGAAGATAATGACCAGAAGAAAGGGAATTTCATCTTTTTCGATTTCGAATGCATGCAAGAGACTGGCATTCACATTCCTAATTTCTGCGTGGCTCATCGAGCGTGTGAGAAGTGCATCCAAGAGCCTATCTTTACTCATTGCCTTCACTGTAGCAAGATTCCTGGAGGACGTGAAAAACTCTTTCGGGGACCGAACACGCTGACCGATTTTGCTCAATGGATCTTAGACCCTATCGACGAGACGTGGAGCCAAGAAGACATCGAACGTTACGGAGATTGTCATCGCTATGCCACGGTGGTGGCTCACAATTTCTCGGTATACGATGGGAAATTTCGCCTCCGATACTATACGGAACAAAGTACCGAACGTCCTAAAGTGACTTTGAACGGAGCAAAAATCATTTTCATGCAAGTGGGACAAGTGCAGTTTAAAGATTCGATGAGTTACTTGGCCATGCCTTTGAGTCGCATGCCTAAAACATTTGGAATGACATAGATGGCCAAAGGCTATTTTCCGCACTTTTTCAATACCGAAGCCAATCAACATGACGTTCTACCCCATTTGTTTAAGGCTCACTACTACGACCCCAACAACATCAAGCTTTCTACGCTTGGTACCACACTCACACCTCTAACCCTTTCGAATTTCAGGAAGAAATACTAAGGTATTGTCGTTCCGACGTGGACATTTTACGGCGTTGCTGTGGAAAATTTCGAGAACTGTTCATGGAACACGGAGGAATCGATCCTTTGATAGAAGCCTGCACCATTGCCAAAGCGTGTTCCTTAGTGTACCGACAACGATTCATGCCCGAAAACATTCTGGCTGTCATAAGCCCTCAAACGACGAACTTTGTCAAACGTCAATACTCGGTCAAAGCCCTACGCTGGTTACATTACTTGTGTGACAAGGAAGACAAATGGATCCAACACGCTCGCAACGGAGGAGGCGAAAACACCATCAGAAGGTATTCGGTAGATGGCTGGGACTTAGAAAACTCCAGGATTGTGTACGAGTTTAATGGGTGCTTATTTCACGGATGTCCCATCTGCTACCCTCAACGTAACACGACAAATCAGTTTTTACAACGGACCATGGAAGACTTGTACCAGGCCACTTGTCAGCGACGCTTGAAGTTAGAAGAGCAAGGATACCAAGTGGGAGAAATGTGGGAACACGAGTACGATCAGCGATTGAAAACCGATCCCGAGTTTAAGCGCATTGTGGAAAGTTACAAGCAGGTGGACCCACTGAACCCAAGGGACAGTTTGTACGGAGGACGGACGAATGCCACCTGTTTGCTGTACCAAGCCGACGAAGAGAAAGGAGAGGAAATCAAATACTTGGACGTGTGTTCTCTGTATCCGTACGTGTGCAAATATTGTCACTTTCCTGCAGGGCACCCACAATTGCTGACGGAACACATCGACGTGGACAACATTCGCCAATACGAAAGATTGATCAAGTGCAAAGTCTTGCCTCCCACGTACTTGTACCATCCAGTTTTACCTCACCATTGCCAAGGAAAACTAATGTTTCCCTTCTGCCGTATTTGTGCCGAAACGTGCAACCAAGACAAACCTTGTCAGCACACCCAGAAAGAACGCGCCTTGACGGGAACGTGGGTCAGCGTGGAATTGTTTAAAGCTCTGGACTTGGGATACCAACTGTTAGAAGTGTACGAAATTTACCTCTTTCCCAAGACAGAAAAATACCACAAGGGCGACGAGACTCAGAAAGGCATTTTCGCAGACTACGTGAATGCCTTTTTGGAACTGAAACAAGAAGTCAGCGGCTATCCTTCCTACTGCCGCACTCCCGAAGACCAAAAAAAAAAATTCAAAGACAAATACTGGGAGCAGGAAGGTATCACTTTAGACCACGTCGAGAAAAACGAAGGAAGGCGATCGTTTGCCAAAGTGATGTTAAATTGCTTGTGGGGTAAAATGGCACAACGACCGTGTTTACCCAAGACGGAGTATTTGACAGAACATTTTCACTACTTCCAGATGATTCACGACAAAACCAAATACATGAAACACGTGGACGTCGTTCGTGAGGACTTGATCTTAGTCAATTACGAAGAAGAACTGGCCTTTGTAGAAGCCGACGAATTTGGAAATGTAATCATTGCGGCCTAAGTGACAGCCCATGCTCGCTTAAAACTGTACGAAGCTTTAGAACTGTTAGGAGATCGTGTGCTGTATTTTGACACGGACAGTTGCGTCTATATCGATCGTCTGGGTCAACCTCACCCTGTCATCGAAGGAGACCGTTTAGGAGCCTTGACGGACGAGCATCCCGACGACAAGATTCTAAGATTTGCAAGTGGCGGTCCAAAACATTACGGCTACGAATTCCGAGACCCACAAGGAGAAGTACACACGGAGTGTAAAGTGAAAGGATTGACTCTCAATTATCGCACCAGTCGACTGGTGAACTTTGGTGTCTTGAAAGAAGCCTTGCAGTCTGGACAGGATGGAAATTTTAAAGTGACCACCCACGAACCGCACAAGATTGTACGTTTATCCACACACCAAATCGTCAGTCGGCCCTTGGAAAAAGCCTATAAAATCGTGTACCAGAAGCGAGTTCGGCTTCCAAGCCACTTCACTTTACCGTACGGTAACGCCAATATTGGTCAGGATATAAAAAAGGACAACGTCCAAGACCGATAGTTTATTGTCACTACCAACACCAAATGAGAAAGATGAATCCCTTCAAACAGCAAGTATTAAGCAAGAGCAAACTCGAGTGCGATGCTGTACCTTGCGATGGCAGGGATGCCGTAGGCTATGACCTTAGCGATTCAGTACCACATCATGGGAACTTTGCTATAACTACTACTACCATACCTACCATGGAAAGTGATGCTGTGCGTGTCAAACCTGACGGATGCGAAAGCGATGCCTCTCGTTATCGTACACCTTTTCACTTTACTGGTTTTCATGGTGGATGTCATCATTATGAAACCATGCGTCTACCACCCTCATCGAAATGAACATGTGAAAGACTAATATTCGTTCCCTGTGCGTTTGCCTGAATACTGCGATTTTGAAAGTCGGATCCAAACCTTCCGAGGAAAATGGCCAAAATATCTGGGAGGACCTACCCCCGAAGAATTAGCTAGAGCCGGATTTACCTACTTGGGCGAAGGGGATAATGTCAAGTGCTTCAGTTGCGGTGTGTTACTTCACGAATGGGAACAGAAAGATTCCGCTTACCTGGAACATGCTCGATGGTCTCCAGATTGTCACTGCCTACCTTTAGTGGGACCTCGTCATTGAAGTGTGTATACCATGTCGTGTAAGAAACCAGCTACATGGCTAGGAGTCAAACGTTGGACAACCCCTAGACAAGTATTTAAACCCCATCTAAAAAATAATCTTCAGACATTACCAAACGAATTGCAAGAGAAGATCTACGAGGACATTTGGCAGGGACTTGCCAGAACAAAATCTCAATGGGTGACTGTAGAACTTTTGTGTCGAGAAATTCACAAGAGGAAATTGACAAAAGTCAACAAGCAAGTCAGATTTCTCTGGATCAAATGTGCGTTCATCCGAATATTTCGCTTTAGACCATTTACATTTGAAGATTTAATTGACATTCTTGACCGATTCCTGGAATGGCAGTGGTCAGAAATAACTCACTATGTTCGTTACTTTCGCCCTAGAAGAAGTGTTTGACTGACATGGTCAGATATACTTTACAAGATAACATTCGTGGTTTGCCTAAGGAGTTGAGAGAACGCATTTACCGCGAGTTGGTCAAAATACAAGTGAAGCGGAAACTCAAAATCATTTCTCCATTTTTAAACTATGCTCTTTTCCAAAGCAAGCGAAGACTGATTATGGGTGGACACTACTTCAGTCACAAATATAAACGAGGCTATTGGCCACGACCCAGTGATTCCTGATTCTTATTACCTTACACCTAAGAGGGTATAAAAACGGACTACCATGCCACGACCTTTATCATTCGTGGTACAACAGATTCCATGGAAGGAAATCAATGACACTATTCAAACGGTGGAGGATTACGATCGCCTATTACGAGAGCTGTGTCCATTGAATTGGGGTAGCCGTGTAGTGTGTGTCTTAGTGACTTGCTTTCTGGGATTTCGTTTACCAGCCGATTCCTTGTGGACTCTTTACGAACAGTACATACCACCCAAAACATGAAAGTGGTCCCTTTAAATGTACACGAGAGACTCATTCTGCTCAAAGCTTTGCGCTTTCATCTTGATTCTTCTTAACCTCTACGGTAAAACAAGATTCGTCAACTTTTAGGAACTGAAGATGTGTACGACGAAGTGTGTGTAGCTTGTGACTTGCACCCTCACTGGAAAGATGTATGTGACTGGAAAAGTTGGGGTTTTGAGGCTTGGACAAAAGAAGTGGCACACTATGCCCAAGATTTGTAATCGTAAAAAATTAAAACGTTCAGTGAAAAAAGTAACTTTTAAACCTGTGTTAGTGACAGTGCCAGAAGAAGAAGAAGTCGTGACCGAGGAAAACCACTCTCTTCAGGACAGGACCGTTATCGACATCCCCGAGAGACCATTCCGGGAAGACTCTTGTGTGACTGTGCCAAGGAGTGTAGAGACTCTAAGAACATTACACACTGCCCCTACGATTTCACCTCTTGATCACCACAAATGTTGTACAGAGACTTGTTTATATTCCACTATGATCGTTTTGATGTGTCTTTTTTAATGTACTTAGCCATTTGGCTTTTATGTATTTTTGTCTTTCGTGTTGTTCACACTTAAAGATGACAATAAACGTGTCCTGAAAAAAGTATAAAAACTCTTGTCTTGTCTGTCTTCGTGTCAAAAGTGACATTTCTTATACTACTATGTCTACCTCTACTGTCTCTGCTCCCTCTTCCTCCACTGTCAAAGTCATTGACGAACACGTAGATCGGACTAGTTGGGAGGCGTTGTATCTTCGCCATCCCTTTAACATGCTCATTGCCGGACCTAGCGGTTCCGGCAAAATCTAATTTGTCAAACGTTTGATCAAACATAAACATCATTTGATCGATCGTCCACCTCAACGAATCGTGTGGTGTTACAAGAGTGGCAATCAGCGTACAGCCTTCTGCGAGAAAGTCAAGGCGATTCCATCGTCTTTGTGAAAGACATTCCTGGCGAGGACGACGGGATCGTGTCTGACCCTAGTCAAACTCATCTGGTTATTTATGACGACATGTTAGGAGAAGACGAAGAAGAGATTAAATTCTGGTTTACGCGCAAAGGGCATCATCGTAATGCCAGTGTCATTTACATCACTCAAAATTTGTTTCAACAAAGTCAAGCCCATCGTACCATCAGTCTCAATGCTCATTACGTGATGTTGTTTAAAAGCCCTAGAGATAAATCGCAAGTACAAGTCTTAGTCAAACAGTTAGGGACGCCTTGGCTGACAAATGCGTACGACGATGCCACTCCAACCCCACACGCTTATTTACTCGTGGATTTGAAACCCACCACTCCCGATTATTTGCGATTTCGTACCCATCTGTTTCACCACTGGTGCCAAGACGGAGGGCCTGTCGTGTACACGTCCCCTTCGTCGACTTAATAACAATCACAATCACCAAAAAAAGTCTATAAAAACCTCGGTCACTTTGGCTCTGTCTCACACATCGTCAACACGATGTTCATTCAGTCTCATCTTCCCATCAAATTGATTCGTGCCTTGTACGGTATCAGTCGCGAAAAAAATCCACAAATACGTGCTCGTGTCTTAGAAGCTAGTCTCAAAGAAGATTTAAGATGGTTTATGGTGACAGCACGTCAATTACTGCAAGGCATCATTCAGATTCCACATCAAACCAAACGTTTTTCTGAGAGAAACAAAGTCTCCTTGACGCAGCTAGCCGATCCTCGCATTGACACTCAATCCAAAATGCAAATCATTTTGAAACCTGGAGGAAGTGGTTCTCTAGGAGGTGTCATCATTCGTTCCCTCTTAAAATGGGATCATAATGCTCCCAAAGTCCTCCCCAAGAAAAAAGCCACGCCCAAATGTACCCAGAAGAAAAAGAAAAAGAGCAAGGGTGTCAAGACCAGGTCACAGCCTCAGAAAAAGAAATAGAAAAGTCCACAGAAAACAGCTTCTACCCGCAAGAGAGCGTCTCCAAAAACTTCTCCTCCAGCGGTGACTCCTTCTTCCTCTTTAGCGGCAGTACCTGCTCCCAAAATCAAAGTCCAAGAGAGAACGGGTGTGTTACAGAGTTTACTGGATTTGTCCAAGCAAGAACTGTCCCGATTTAGTCCGTTGCGAACTCCTCCACGACGTGTGTTGCCTGTCATCAAGTTGATACGACGTAAAGACAATCAGTGGCGACGCATTCCAGTATAAAAAAGACCTGAGGCAAACAATACGGATCAGTGTTTTTGTGCGGCTGAACGCCCAAAGATGTGCACACCGTTAACATCGTGTTCCTTCTTCGGTCCAAAATGAAAAAGGAAAACGAAAAAGGCAGTCACGTCATCCTAAAAAGCGCTTAGCCAAACATGGACGTCACCCCCAGAAGAGACACACTGGTCCAAAGAAAAAAAGGAGCAACGAAAGGGGAGGATTTGCTACGGTACTTCTCAAAGGGATTGATTTTAAAAAGATTCTAAAAGATTCTAAAAAAAGATAAAAGGACCTATGTCGAGCCATGGATGTCAGTGTATGTTGTGCACCAAAAGATGGCTCCTCATTGTCGTTCTCCTGTCCAGAAAGGAAAAAGAAAAAGAAAAAGACGGTTTCGTCATCCGAAAAACGCTTAGCCAAACATCGACGTCACCCCCAGAAAAAACACACTCGTCCAAAGAAAAAGAGGAGCCACCAAAGAAGAGGATTCTTTGGTGATTTTGGAAAACACATCGTCACCTTTATGACGAAGCGATAATCCCCAGAAAGGATAAAAGACCGTGTGACAAGTCATCGACGTTAGTGTATTTTTTGCTGTGTACCACGGAACCAACGAACCAACCGAGAAAGATGTCACCCCAAAAAAGACATTCCTCTTCTATCCCCAAAGGAAAGAAAAGGAAAGGACTGCCACCTCGTTTAGCCAAACATTGGGACATGTTGTCCGTCCTGTCCAAAGCTCCTCCACCCATGCGAGAAACACTCATTCAACCTGCCTCCATAGACGTCATCGATACCGTGTGCGAATGTTGTCTGAATGTCTTGAAAGGCACAATACCTTTGTCTAAACTCCAGAAAGAATGCTTAGCCTAACATCGACACGTTCTTCGCCAAATGGTCCAAAAGAAAATACCCATTAGTCAAAAGAAAAAGATGTTGGTGCAACGCGGAGGAATTTTGCTCTCTTTTGCCCATGTTACTGAAAGGAGTAATGGGAACAATAGGAGGACCCTTGCTGAAAGGACTATTGGGAAACATCCTGGGAGGATGAAGATAAAAAGGTCCAAGAAGATAAAAGGGACATTTGGAGTCAAAAGATCTCAGACTTGATCCTTGAAATCAATGGAAGGACGAAAACTGGCTTTAGTGCCTTACAGAGCGATGGATGGAATACTATCGATGGCAAGAACAACGAACCCCGTATTTACCTCCCAGTCCTCATTTGACCGAGATGTCCCAGTTACAACACGAATTGCAATCATTGATGGATCGCAGGGATTTGTCAGAAACGGAAAAAATCTCAACAGTACGGTCAATTGTTGCAACGACTGCAACTCTTTCACCAGAAAGCTTTAGACGAAACAGCTATTCCCACTCTGAAAGATTTTAAGGCCTTGATGAAACGTCCATCACCAACACCACCACTAGCCCCAGTAATCAAGACAGAAAGTCCACCACCACTAGTCCCAGTGATCAAGACAGAAAAAGAAGAAGGGCGTCAAACTTCACTAGAAAAAGTATGCAAGTTAACAACACCACCTACATCCAGAATTGGTTGTATGAAAAAGATTATGGCTACCCATTCCTCCTCAGAAGAGAAAAAGAAAGAAGGAAAACCAGAAGTGAAACAAGAACTGATTACCCCAGTTCAGATATCTTCCTCCTCGACACCTATCGCTCGTCGGACATGTAAAGCATTACAATCCAAGAAAATACCACACGAAGAAAAGAGGCGCATCAGTAAAGAGTGGATCACTTATTTAAAAAATGGAGAAGGTGTTAGCCAGGATTTACTACGATCCATCCCATCCTGCAGGTTACGGAGGAATTCAGAAATTGTATCGTGCTGCCAAAACTCGACTGAAGAGTGTTCGTTTACCTCAAGTGCAACGCTTGTTACAAGAACAAGCCACGTACACCTTACACAAATCCATTCGACGAAAATTTTCCAGAAGTCGCATCCGAGTGGAGGGCATCGATCATCAATGGCATGCCGATTTAGCCGATGTCTCTCATTTGGCTACCTACAATCGTGATTACAAATATTTGTTTTGTGTCATCGACGTCTTTCCAAATTTGCTTGGGTCGTGCCATTGACTTCCAAATCGATCAGTGAGTTAGTGCGAGCCCTCCAACTGGTGTTGAAACAAAGTGGGCGTCACCTCTTTGATGGCAAACGGACAAAGGCACCTAATTTCTGAACCAAGCTATCCAAAAAGAATTGAAGAAACGTGACATACATTTTTTCACCACCGAGAATCCCGAAACCAAAGCCAGCATCGTAGAACGTTTTCAACGTACCTTGAACGAACGCATGTGGAAATATTTTACGCATCAACACACTCTCAAGGACATCGACGACTTACCACACCTCGTCCAATCGTACAATCAATCTTATCATCGGAGCATAGGGCGTGCCCCCCAAGAAGTGACTCCCGACAACGAAGTGACCGTCTTCGAGCGCCTGTTTGGACCGTCCACGACAGTGGCTGTCCCCAAGAAAGGTGGAGTGTTGGCATCAGGAGATTGGGTACGCATTGGCAAAACCAAACGCACTTTCGACAAAGGTTACTTACCGATCTTGGATCGACGCTTCGCAACTCATCGACTATAAAACGAAGTGACCATCATGCCCTTCAACACAGCCTCAACTACCGTAGTAATCACTCTGTCGCCCAGTTCTTCTCTGCAAGATCTACAAAAGCAACCCTTGTGGGTGTGGTGTGGAGAACGTGTGCCTAAAACGCAAATCGTATTTTTCTGCCAAATCTTTGTGGTGTATTGTGTCATCGGTGCTGCCATTGCCATTTTGAGTTTGCAACAAGGAGACAAACAACTGTGGACCATTTTACTTAGCAGTTGCATTGGTTACCTTCTTCCCAATCCGTCTCTGAAATATTCCTCTAACGGAAACAACAACGGGAGTCTTGCGTCCAACGTTAGTCCCCCATCCAACAGTCACCCTAACCATCCTCTTTTAGACACTCCTCTGACTTCCAGTGACTCCTCCGACACTATAACTGTGGAATTATGAACAACCAATTTTACTTCACGTTACCCAGTGACAGTTCCATGAAGGTGTTTCCCAATAATACCTTATGCTGTTACACGGCCAAATTACCTCAGGCCATCCAATTGGATCACGAAGCCCATTGGGAAGTGGCTTTAGTGGAAATGATTTACCCTACACAAATCCTAAATATCCTTCCTAATCAAAACACTTTTGCGGTGGAAGTTCATGACGAGCAAGTGCAACAACATTTAGATGAGCGCAGCAGTGTAGCTGACTCTATGAAATCACAAGACCCCAAAACTAAACGAACCACTTATCGGTTGAAAATTTCCTCAGGCTATTATTTTAGTGGTCAACATTTGATGAACACCATTGCTGACAGGTTCAATAACGTGTTTGGTAAAGTCTTGGAGAAAACCAGAAAAAGTGTCACCTTTGAGTACCACAAAATAGCTCGTCGCCTACTCATCAAATTTTCAGAGGATAAAGTATTGGCCATTACATTTTGTCCTGAATTGTATGACATTTTGGGTGGAGACACTAAGTTGATCAAGATAGCAAACGAAATACCAGCCATGACCGGTAACTCGGATTTTGCGAAATATTTTAGACTTCCTGTAGAAATGAACCAAGGACTGAATTTGATTTTTGTGTACTCCGATGTGACGGTGTACAACGTGGTGGGACACATCTCCGTACCGTTACTGCGTGTCATTCCTTTCAAAGTGGATTCCAGGAAGGTGGAAACACCTATCACGTTCAGCGCGAATTTGTACATCCTCACTATTTGCCGGTCAGTAAGTAGTATTTCAACACTGTCAACATTACTATAAAAGGAGATCTGGGACAAAATATTCCATTCACCAAAGGGAAAGTCACAGTGAAACTCCATTTTCGAAAACGATTACTCTAACCTTTTGTCAGTCAGGTATCCTGTGTACCGAGGAGTCGCTCGACAACGAGGACATGGTTTAGGAGATATGCTAAAATCAGCCTTTCGTTCGGTGGCTAACGTTTTGAAACCGATGGTGACACCGGGATTGCACGCCTTGAAAGATGCCGCGTTGACGCACGGTAAAGAATTTCTCCAAAATGTCATCATTGACAAACAAAACCCCAAAGAAGCTTTCTTGAGAGCAGGCAAAAATGTCTTGCTTCAAACGGGTAAAGACATTTTGGGCCGGCGAGAAACTCCTATAAATGCCCTGGGCGATGCCGAGTCAGACATTGCTGCTTCCCTGACGCCACAGCAAGGACAAGGCAGAAACAAACGACGAAAACACCCCTTCAGAGGACTTCACACCCCTAGAGCTAGAAAGACCAAGAAAAGAAAAACTGTCCAAGAGTTAGATGTTTTTGATTAATAATTCAGAGAAAATGATGCACCGAGACTCTTGCGCTTGTTTCAAGTCGGAACTGGATCAGTTTGCCATGCCACCCACCATGATTACAATGCAAGAATCCCAATGGGTCGAATTTCATCCCGTCTCCTCTTTGACGGATTCAGCTCCTATCGAGTTTGAAATCAAAGGACAACCAGAAGTTTACATCGATCTGAATTGCAGTTACTTGTATCTGAAACTCAAAGTGATCAAAACGGACAACACCAATCCGGGAGACGATGCTAGAGTAGCTCCCGTCAACAATTTCATGCATTCCTTGTTCAGCGAAGTGGATTTGTACTTGAATAACAAACTGGTCAGCAGCAGTATGGATATTTATCCTTACCGAACGTACCTGGAAAATCTCTTGACGCAGGTGAGAACAAGTTTAACGACACAGCCCTGACAGCCGATGACGATCCTCACAATGTAGGCTTTAACAACCGTCGAAAGAAAATCCTGCAGGGTCGTAGTTTAGAACTGATGGATCGTTTGCATTTGGATATGTGGTTGCAAGACAAGTATTTGCTCAACGGAGTGGATATTCGCCTGAGACTTAATCGCAGCAGTGTCGCTTTCCATTTGATGGCTCATGCCAACAAGTACAAAACCATCATCCAAGAAGCCAGACCTTACGTGCGCCGCGTGGAAGTGTTACCTAAAGCGGGAAACGACATCAGTCACACATTGAGCAGATCGACCGCCAAGTATCTGATACGACGCGTAGAAGTTGAAACGTTCACCATTGCTGCTGGACTCCGATCCAGGATCGAAGATTATCTGTTCCAAGGACAGTTACCCAAACGTTTAATCATTGGCATCGTCAGTAATGCAGCCCTCAACGGAGCCCACGATCAAAATCCTTTGCAGTTTAAGCACTACAAAGTGTCCAAGATCGAAGTCAGTCGCGATGGCAAGACCTTGTGTACCAGACCTTTCGAACCTAACTTTGCCCAGAAAAATTACTTGAGATCGTACTTGTATGCCGAATTCGATAATACCATAGAAATCAACAGTTTGAGAGAAGTTGTTCTAGACTATTAGAAAACAATGGAAGACACTTATCCCTCATTGAACTGTAGAGAATCTTTGGAAATGGAATGGGAGGATAGCGTGAAAACAGAACCCCAAAACCAAGACAAAGAGGACGAGGTAGTAGTCAAGTCCAGATGGCCAGAACAAGAACAACATTTGGTGTCCTGTTTTGCTAAATACCTGGCGAATAAAATTACGGAATTGACAAAGAGAGTTTGTTATGGATGTCAAAACGATCATTCCAGTCAAATTCAACACGATAAATGTTTGATGATGAGTCAAGAAGAAAAATTGGACGAGTATCTGGACGAAGCTTGGAGTTTCATCTCGGAAGAAGCAGTGTTGCATGAGTGGTATAAAGGCTTGCGTGATCATTCCTGCCCTCCATTGACTACTCTGCAGATCTATCGCATCGAAGCTCTCTTAGCCCAGTGTTGGGAGACAAGGCGAAGAAACGGCTACTTGACAGAGCGTTTCAAACGAAAAGTCACCAAATCCGACCTGAGTCCGGAAAAGAGAAACATCTTAGGAGCAATAGTTTCAACAAAGGGTGTACACACAACAAAAATTATCCGCCAGCCCAGCAGTCAAACAAAGGAAGGAAGAACAAAGGACTTAACCTGCAGAACAAAAGAACTGGTAGGAAAACATATTAGACTCAATTACTCTGTGCTGTTTTTGTTTAAATCTCTATTTTGAAAACTCTCCTAACCATTAGATCTACTACTCCACTCTTTATTCTTCTTAAATAATACCACTTCTTTACTCTCAATTCTCAATAATATTTTGGCGCCATTTTTTCCTTAAACAGGTGCTAGGACCCATACTAGCATTTACCTGGGCTGAGTCCTTGCAGTTTAACAAGCTCTAGTGAACTGCGAGATTCTCGGCTATAGGAAAAGAAATGCGCTAATTATCTATACTATCTATACTTTCTTACTAAACACTCTCCTTAAAACAGGTACTAGGATACATACTAGTAAACACCTGATCGGAATCCTAACAAGTTTTCAAGCCCTTGAGAACCGCTGCTTAGACTATCCGATAAGAGGAGAATTCTCTACTAAATTAATACCTTACTATCTAACTACTCTCCCCCATCGCTGTACTAATCATACAACCAAAACTTTTCCATTAGCCATTAAACCATTTTTAAACACTAATTTAAATTCAAGAGCTCATTAAGTTAACTAAAACATTTTTGGAAATGAACAAAACGCCACAACAATGGAGCAAAAACAAAATGGCGTTCAACGCAAGAAAAAACGCAGTTAGGAAACAAAACACCATTTTTAAAAAATGGCTGCCCATACCCCATCAATAAACTCACAGGTAGTACCATCTGGCTCACAATTAATGATAGAACAACTTATTACAAATAGGCCAAATAACAGAGCCCTAACCGCAACAGAACTAAATTGTACAATTGGCTCCCCCATCTCCATGATTAACGCAGCTGGCAAACTGCTTAGTCAAGAATCCCCAATTTCATTCAAAGGTCCATCTAAACCTGTAGAAATTGAGGATCTAAACGACACAATACCAATGTCGTACGCGGACGCCGTAATCATAAACTCCCCCCAAACTGGACTAACCAATTCACCAAAAATTACCATAACGTTAACTTTCAAGTGCATTGCTGAATCTCAATCCAAACAACCAATCGGATGTGAGATAACAATGGCACCCAAAACACACTCTATTACAACCCAGGCCTCAAATAACATCAATCCCACCACACGTTATGGAAAAACTACCACAACAGCAAATCAGGCACATATATCACCACCTACACCAAAAAATGCAAACATAAATAATAATAATAAACAAAAGGATGTCCCAACTAAACGCAAGGAGAAAATCCACTATAGCCAAACACCGGGCCCATCGGGTATGTCATCGGGCGCCTCGTCCTAAAACCAACCAAAAATAAATATAAACCCCAAATCTAACAGCTCCCCCAATCAGAAAAACAACCTGCAAAAGTAGCGTATCTAGGAAAAGGAAAATTGCCCATTAAATCACCAAAATTCAATGAACAAAAACTAACAAGCATAGGAAACACCAACAACCAATCTACAATCAACCAGCCTAAACATAACAGTGTAGCAGAAACCAACAAGGCACCTAACAAAACCAAAACTATTGACAAACCAAATCAAGCAAAAATAAATGAAGTAAGGAATAAAAACAAACCGGAAACGAAACAAACAAATAAAGCCAAATATCACTCACCAGACCACACAATCTACATAAGCAGCCCAAGTAACCAACTATTCAACGAGATTTACAACAGCATAACAAGTGCCCTACTAAGAACACACCGAGGGCAATTCAGGCTAATCCGACCACAAACGGATTACTTGATCGTACAATGTAGTACGCTAAGTCAGGTCGAAAAATTTCTACAACTAGAATACATTGGGAACATTAAAATTAAAGTAGAACGTCATCGCAAATGCCAAAAGACAATAAACACCTACACTACCACAACAAAACCAACTAACATAAACAAAAACGCAACCAACATAGGGCATATCAAAACCCCGCCAGCTAAAAACTTCAAAGCGGTTCTTACTCTTTTAGGCAACAACAAAAACATTGGTGATCAAAACCTTACTAAACAAATTAAGGAAAGTGGAACTCCAATTGACAAAGTCTACAGAATTAAAAATAGAAAAGGGCAAACAACCCCAAAAGCGTTTTTAGAATCTACTACAACCATACCAACACTTATCAGGCTAGGCCCCCACGGTGCATTTCATCAGTTGGAACCATACATTAATAAACCAAGGTTCTGTACCAACTGTCAACACTGGGGACACTATGCACTCAAATGCCGCTTTAAGCCTAGGTGCGCTCACCGTGGTGGACACCACAAAGACACATGCATCAAATAGAAGGCAAGATACCCTAACTGCAGAGGAAATCACCACCCTAGGGCAACTGAATGCAGTTACTCAATAAAAGAAAACAAAATTATCATACATAGAAGCCAAAAAGGAAATAAACAACAACAATAAATTACATAACACTTACTCAGTAATAAAACCTAAAAATCCAAACCCAAAAGAAACAACGAAGATTAGGGCAGATAACTCACAAAACATCAATCGAGCGAACACATCAAACAAAACAACTCAAACGGAACCAGAAATCACCAACCCTACCCCAGACAATAACCAAAAAACTATATGTGAAATTTTATGGGAAATATTAGCGGACATAGCAGCAACCTACATCACGACTCCACCAGCAACTAACATTATACAAATATTCCACCAGATATTAGCCAAATACACATCGAAGATCAGCCAGAATTAACTAAACGCTCCAATAAAAACTATTAACAACCACACTGAGAATGAATAGCACAAAAAAGGATTTAACAATCTGGCAATGGAACTGTAGGGGCCTTAACAATAACCTCCAGAATTAATAATCAGACTCAATAATTCTGAACATAAACCGGATATAATATGCCTTCAGGAAACACACCTATCGGAAAATAAAAATTACTTCCCTAAAATACCAGGCTACTCTCCTGGCATAATTAAAAACAGAACTAATGGGAAGAAGGGAGGAGGATTCGCCATTTTTATTGTGGACACCATACCCTACACAGAAACACTAACAGTTCCACTTACAATAGATTTCGTCGAAACGATAGAAATACAAAACACCTTAGTTAATATTTGGTCAACAAACATACAAATAATAAACATCTATGACCCAGGAAGCAATAGCAACTCAGTCAGCATCGACACATACCGTCAAATCTCCCAAAATCAAAAAGATAACCTAATAATCTGTGTGATTTCAATGCTCACAATGAACTGTGGGGAGGAAATAGGATTGATAATAGAAGAAGGCTGGTAGAGGCATGGACTGCTGAAGCCAACCTTGTCATCCTCAATGATGGATCAAAAACTAGACTAGATCCTGAGGATGGCAACCTCTCTGCAACTGACCTATCCATAAGCACGCCCAAATTAACCAAAATATCTAACTGGTGGGTGGATCAAGAAAGTACATTAGGTAGTGATCATTTCCAAATTGTCATTTCCCTTCAATTAACAGTTCAACACAATCCCATTGAAATCTCGCCTAGATGGAGATATCACAAAGCTGATTGGGACACATTTTAAAAAATCCTAACTGCAGTAAACATCAAGGAATTAGAACACAAAAACGCAAACACCTTTAATGATAACATCCTTAAATGCATACAAGAAGCAGCCCAACTGTGCATTCCAAAAGCAGGAAAATCACAAACCAAACAAACAGTACCCTGGTGGAATGATGGATGTAAAACAGCCCACAGAGCCAAAAAAACTGCTCTTAACAAATATAAAAAACGAGGAACTCTGGAGATTTTCTACACTATAAAGAAAAAGAAAAAGAACTAAGACAAACAATTATAAAATCAAAAGAACTATCATGGCAACAATTCTGCTCCAAATTAAACCTAAAATCCAACTCTAAACAAGTCTGGGATAACATCAAAGCAATCCGGGGGAAAACAGTTAACCTAACCCCTAAAATAAGAGGTGCTAAAAATAATCTAAAAAAAGCTAACACGCTAGCCAAACACTTCTCAGACATGAGCAGTAATCAAAACCGCACCAAAAAATTCCAGAAGCACCGGGAAAAAGTAGAAATCTCCCACAATCACATATTTAAAGACCTAGGAACTAAAGAATCAAAACTAAATAATGATATCACCAAATATGAATGGGAAATAGCTTTAGGGTCCAAAAAAGAAATATAACCCGGTAAAGATCAAATTGGATACATCATCTACAAACACCTACCCACCAACTTTACAGAAATAATCACAAAATTACTAAACCAAATATGGGATAGAGGGTTAATACCAGACAGTTGGAAACGCGCTATTATAGTACCGATCCCTAAACCGGGTAAAGATCCAAACAACATAGACTCATACCGACCCATCTCACTCACCAACAACATATGTAAACTCATGGAAACAATATTGACCAATAGATTAATATACCACCTCGAAAGTAACAACCTACTCTCGGAAAATCAATATGGCTTTCGAAACAAGCGATCCACCACTGACCAGCTGCTAAGGCTAGAAGCGGATATTAAATTAGCTTTCAACACCAAAAGGAAAACAGATAGAAACCTAATAGCTGTTTTTCTCGACCTAGAAAAGGCATTTGACCTTGTATGGACTAAAAGACTAATTGCTAAACTTAACCACTTCGGAATTACTGGACGCATGTTCAATCTGATTGAAAACTTCTTCACAGGTCGAAAAATTACAGCTAAAGTAGGAAACACCTATTCTGAAGAGTACCCATTAGAAAATAGAACCCCGAAAGGAAGTGTATTCAGTCCTCTCTTTTCAATCTCATGATAAACGACCTGGATAAAAACCTCACCTCCAAAACAAAATGAACATCTCACAATTTGCTGACGATGGCGGTATTTGGAGACCAGGAAACCCCGCTGCCAACCAAGTCATCTCGGACATCCAGTAAAGTCTAGACAATATAGGGAGATGGGCGGATATATGGGAGTTTAAAATCTCACACGAAAAAACAGTAGCTATTATCTTCACCCCCAAACGTAACAACAATTTAATCTACCCTAAACTATACATTCAAAATCAACTCATTAATTTTGTCAAGGTGGTAAAATGCCTAGGCATGTATTTCGACAGCCACCTTGACTGGAAACATCACATCAAACACCTTATTAACTCTTGCAATAAAGATCTAAATTTACTTCAAAACATTAAAGGAACAACGTAGGGATCCAACCAAGAAACAATGTTAACCATCTATAGGGCACTCATAAGATCGAAACTGGACTATGGTTGTCAAGTATACAACTCAGCCAAGCAGCCACTCCTAAAACAAACTAGATGCGCTTCAGAGAAAAGCGCTGGCTATCTGCACTGGCACTCTACCCTCAACCTCAATTGATGAACTCCAAATACTCACTGGAGACCTACCACTAAGGCTGAGAAGGCAAAGAAATGCTACTCAGATATTCAATACGACTTACATTACATCCTAATACACATCCCACAATAATGCCTATTAATAAGTGCAACAAAACTTTTAGTAGAAACCTTGTACCAAACTTACCAGGTGGAAAATTAATCCTAGAACTCA
>JAECUM010059234.1:0-20272 GCA_016617855.1 Megalonaias nervosa | reverse complement strand
TATATATATATATATATATATATATATATATATATAATAGGAAAGATATCTACATCAGAATCTCGTAATTGTACGAAAAAATATGATTTTCGTAACATTGATGATATTAATAATTGGAAAGCAGGAGAATACAATGATTTCGAAAGAAATTATGAAAAATATTAATGGATAATCGTAAGAGTCACGATGAAATTAATTTTGGTTTACCAGGAGATATTTATAAACCTGCAGAAAATATTTATAAATCTGCAGAAGAAGCTAGAGATTATATTATTGCTGATGTTTTTAAAAGTGCTGCAAAAAAGTAATGAGATATAGACGGTAGATGGAGACTTAATTGGGTTTTTGATTACTTTGATAATGTTCGCATCCAAAGAAGAGGATTAGATTTTGAATCATACATAGTTCAGACTGACGCAAAGGAAAAAATAAGAGAAAAAGTGTTTAAATCAGAACTCAATGAATTTATAGCAAAATATAGATTTCAACATATAGATAGTGTTAAAACTTGGTCTGAAATTAAATACAATAAATTAATGAAACAAATGATATTATGTTAGCAAATATGGTAAATCCCAGAGAAATTGATTCGGTTACATAAAAAATATTGAAAATAATATAGATCAATCAAGAGAATATCATATTGCTAGCATTTTTAAAAATGTTGTAACTGAATTTCATAAATCTACTACAGAACATAATTTTCACGATTTGTTTCATAAACTTAATCAAGCTGAGCATGAAATTCGGAAAAAAAACTGGAACTGGAGTCAAAATATTTACATCAGTAACTGAGATGATAGGTAGAGTAATGTTATTGATATCGTCAAAAGAAGCTGGAAATGTTGGTGTTGAAATTGACATTGAAATTATTGACATACTTTATCATTTGAGATCGGAAAATTTATTGACATCTGACGAATACGAAATTTTATATAACGATCTTATATAAATGTCAACAACATTATTACTCGACTCTAGTGCCTTCGCTGGAGATAGCGCAAAATTTTCGGTAAATTATATTCCGCCAATACAAGTGGATCCTGAAAAACAGTATGAAATTGGACTAATTTCCTGTACGTGTTGGCATTCTATGGCCAACGTTAAAGCTGATGTCAATGATGAATTTATGTTTATACAGCGACCGATACAGTCAATATTTAAAATTCCACAAGGAGCTTATAATGTCACTGATCTAAATAAAACAGTAAAAGAGATAATAACAATGGCAGGTGGCGTCGCTGACAATTTTGAACTGACACCAAACTACAATACTTCACGAGCTAGGATAACATTAAAAAATAATATGTTAATCGATTTTTCATCACCAGCAAGTATTGCATCGTTAATAGGATTTTCTCATCAAATATATGGATCAACCACGGAAACAACCATTACATATGACGGTGAACTGCCGGTAAATGTTACTGACGTAAACACAATATTAATAAATTGCTCTATTGCAGCTGGATCTTACTCTGTCCGGGGCAGTAAAGGACAGATTATATATAGTTTTTCGCCGGACGTTCCACCGGGCTCGCTTATGCAAATTAATCCACGGCAAGTTATTTATTATCCGCTAAATGTTGAAAATCAGATAACACAAATAAATATGCAATTGACAGATCAATCTGGACGGCAGTTGGATTTGAATAATGAAGTTGTTACTTATTACCTGCACCTACGCGCACAATAACAAAGTTATTGGCAATAAAATTATACAACAACAGATATAATTGAAACAGAGAAAAAAAGTTTACAGGAGAAAAATAGTTGGAGGATTTTTGGGAAATATATTTACTAAAATTATTGAAAATGTCCCGGGAATAGCGCATAAAGTTGCACCAATTGCACTTGACGAGTCAAAAGCTTTTGCAACTGGAGCTGCATCTGCCGCTGGAAGTGCGGTGGGACAAAAACTGGTAAAAGGCACACCTTCTACATCTGAGATAAACAAATTATATCAGAAATCGCTTCAACAGCTGAAACAGGAAACCGGATGACAAAAACAGCAAAAAACTTTTATCGCCAAAAGGAGAACAAATTATACAAAAATGAATATCTAAGGCAAAGTCGCCAAATTTTATGTCACCTAATAAATAAAAAAATGTCTGTTCAAATTATCTCGATTTAGCAGAAACTTATGACGTCGACGACACTGTAACAGAATTTTAGTATGTTGAGTATCTCGACGAAAATTCGAATAAACCAAATAAGGCCGGTGTCAGAACATTTAATACCCGAAACGAGGATGTATTTCTACTGCCTCATAAAGCCATGCTAGAAGTACGTGGCCAAATTATGACAGTAGCTAATCCACCTGCTAATATCGGAGCAGGCGTAGAAATAGCTCTTATAAATAATGGGTGGAGTTTATTTAAAAGTGTCAGATATCAACTAGCTAATCAAGCTGTCGAAGATATTTCGAGTCATCTACAAGTTGCGAGCACAATCCTAAATACTATTTCGTTTTCTGCTGATTACTCCAGATCAATTGCAACTAACATGATGTGGTTTAAAGATACTGGAAGTGGTGCAGCTGTATCCAGAGAATTTATTTCAAGAGGAGCATTAGATCATGGGGCTAATGCCGCTGCAGATGCTGTAATTGTGAGAGATTTTCTTGTTGCTTATGCTAATAATTTTGGTATAGCAGCACCAACTGCAGGCGCAGACGAAAATGCTACAAAAGTATCACTTATTGCAACTTGTAATAATTTAGGTATAACACCACCAGCTGCAGCTGCGGACGGCGTTGCAATGTTAAATTTGATTAATAACGCAATTAGCGTAAGAAACCCACGTTATAATAAGGGTTATGCTGAGAGAATAGAACTTGCAGCAGGATCACATCAAATTACAATGATGCTGCCATTAAGTATGATTTTCGGCTTTTGCAGGGACTATAATAAAGTATTTCGCTGAGTTAAACATACACTTATTTTAGATCGAGCAGAACAAAATGACTGCCTATTTAGGTCAGGCGGAGCTGATTTACAATTTATCATAAATAAACTTGCGCTATTTATGCCACGAATAACACCGTCAATCACTAAAATGACAGAATTAAATAGTGTACTCGATAAACATACAAGCAGAATTTATTTTCAGCAACATAAAATATATCAAACAGCAGTTCCAAATACCACCGACTACACATGGCATGTCACAACAACGTCAAGTGAACAGTTACCTAGACAATTATTTGCTGTATTTCAGCGGCAAGAGCGACGTGGTAACCAGCAACAAAATAACGCCATATTTGATCACGCCAATGTTAGACGAATATACGCTAGACTAAATTCAAAGCAATATCCGGAACGAGCGATAGAATGCGATTTTGCAAATGACGCTAATATAAACGTATCTCGGCCATATATATACCTGCTCGATGCAGTGCAGAAATATCAGGATGTCGGAGACGGATCTCAAATTTCTATGGAAGAATTTCGTACACTTTATCCAATATTTTATTTTGATGTTAGTAAACACAACGAGAGAGCTGTCGATTCTACAGCTGATATTGAAATTACCTGGACACTCGGAGTAGTTCCAGCAGTGTAGTTCTATGTATATGCGTTAGTGATCAGCGACAGATTTATAACAATTGACTCTGTCGGAGGTAAAATGTCAGTCCAAGTTTAGTTTAATCTGTAATCGTTATATAATGACAAAATATATTGTAAAAGAAATATATTTGACTGAGGGTCAAGTTAAAAAAACTCCGACAGGGTTTACAGAAAGGTCGGCCAGTATCATTAAAAATAAAATATGGAGACAAAGGTACTTTAACAAAAGTAATGTTAACCAAAAAAACAAATAAATAAATACGATCGCAAAAAAACCTTTTGTTTTAAATTTAAGTGCCACACAAATAACAACAATGTCCCACCATGGTGGTTTCTTTGGTCCGGCACTATCTGTAATGGCCAGAACGTTAATACCTAAAATTTTGCCAGTACTTGGTACATTATGATTAGCAGCAGCGTCTGGCGCAGTATCTGGCGCAACGAAAAAGGCTGTCTCCGGAGACGGAATAAAGAAAATTTTTGTCTAAAAATAAATATAATAATGCCCAAACGAAAAACAGTAAGAAAGACTAAAAAAAGACACGATCGCGAAAAAGGAAAGGTGGATTTATAGGACCGTTGCTGGGGGGAGTAGCGGGAAGTGTACTGCCAAATCTGCTGGGAGTCGGCCGAGGACTAACATTGCCAGGAACAAGGAGGTGAAACCTCCCACGGCCGCGTTAAGTAACTTTGATATACTTGTTAAGCTAAAAAAAGTAAAAAATTTCCGTGGAGTTTATTCTAAAGATGAACTTACGGCCATTCCATCTCGAGCGACACCGTCGCTAGGATCGTGTGTGATAAATATACAAGATTTCAATGATGGATCTGGCACACATTGGGTAGCAGTCTACGGCAATAATTATTTTGATTCATTTGGACTTCCACCAAGTGACGCAATAAAAAAATACATGTCCAAATATAAAATAATAAATTATTCGTCTAATCAAATTCATCCAGTTGGAACTTCTGCTTGTGGATATTATTGTATAATGTTCATTAAACAGATGAATAAAAATCCAGATTTTTTAAAGTTTATTTTGCAATTTGATAAACGACCATCTGCTAACAATGATGAGATTGCAATTAATTTTGTATAAACTTACAAATATAAAATGTCAACATATTGTCTCAAGTGCAAAACTAAAACAGAAAATAAAGATGAAAAAACAGAAAAAATAAAAAATAATAGAATAATGTTGAAAAGTATTTGTGCAATCTGTGGATAAAGAAAAAGTATGTTTTTAAAAAAATTATCACCAGCAATATCATTGCCGACAACAAAGTTGTCCGTAGCGGGTTTTCCTGACAAGATTATATTAGTAGATGATTAATAAATAATGCGATGCCAGTGTGATTGTGATAGAGATCTCTGTCTTAAGCAAAATAAATTGTTACATACTGTCAACAATGCAACAACAGAGAAATAATTGGAACACATTATTATTAGATATACATAAATTAATTGGCAAATTACCAAAACCAAAAGGCGGTTGGACATTGTCAGGCCATAAATATACTGGACCTTATAATCCTCTTGATAAGCAACTTGACGAGAACGATAACCCGCTGCCAGGACAATAGCCTTATAATCAAGTTGATGCAATAGCAATGCTCCACGACATTTGTTATCGTGATAACGAACAAGATAAGCACGGCTGCGATAAAGTAATGTTAGACGAACTTCGTGATATGAAACCTGTGAATATGCGAGAGCGTGTTGACAGAAAGTTGGTGCAGGGATTTATTGCAGCAAAATATAAATTAGGACTCAGTAGGTATGATGATCTGGCGTTAGAGCTACACGAACCTAAAAAGAAGTTTCCACGACGTAAGGTTGTCGCAAATGCCGTTGACGATGTCTGGGCAATAGATTTAGTTGATATGTCAGGCCTTAGTAAATTTGACAATAATAAAAGATATCTTTTTAATGTTGTAGATGTTTTTAGCAAATATGCTTTTAGTGTACCATTTTCAGATAAGACAGGAACGTCAATAACTGATGCGTTGAAACAGGTCATCGTTAGTACAGAAAAAAAGCCAAACAGAATCTGGACCGATCATGGAGCAGAAATTTGTAATAAAATATTTGAGCAGTTTTTAGAACAAAATAACATCAGAAAATATGTCACTGGAAATGAAGGTAAGAGCGTTGTCGTCGAGCGATTTAATCGTAGAATAAACGAAAAAATCCACAAATATTTGACAGCTAAAAATACAAATAAATATCTTGACAATTTACAGAAAATTGTTGATGAGTATAATAACACGAAACATAGATCAATAAAAATGTAACCAAACGACGCAATTAAAAATCCGATGCAGGCAAATGAAAACATGTACCGCAGACATAAATTTAAAGTTGGTGATAAAGTTAGAATTTCTCTGACGAAGAAAATATTTGATAAAGGATTTACTCCAAACTGGAGCGAAGAAGTATTTATTGCTGATAAAGTGCTTTTAACAATACCAGTGACATATGCGTTAAAAGATTTATCGGGTGAACCTATAGCTGGCAGTTTTTATGAACAAGAACTTCAAAAAACAGAACAAGATATATTTGTTTTTGAAAAAGTTATTACGAAGCGCGGCAACAAAAGTTTAGTTAAATGGCGCGGGTATAGCGATAAATTTAACAGTTGGGTGCCAACTCAGTCAATTTTGAAATAAATATTTGTTCGTACTTCATAAGTACAGATTTACATTTGACCGGTCTACACAAGGAAATTAAATGTAATTTTCTTGCATTATTGACTGGCATCAAATTAAATATTTTAACAAAAATAAAATCGTATTTATGCTCCTTTGCTGGCCAGTTATTTTTAGATTTAAAAATGATTTTATAAGTTGCCGAAATATTTCTTGTTGGGCAACAGTAAAATGAAATTTTATTATTGTTTTAGTTATATGATATTTAACATTATATCGTCCAGTTGTCGGTCTGCTGTAATTGTTTTTGTCAACGACAGCGTCGCCGTTGTTGCTAAATAAAATTTCATCTTCGCTATAACCAACAGATTTTTCTGCATCGCCAGAGATGAAATTGTCGTTAGTGATCTTATCACTTGCTTTTGTACTGTCGACGACGCAGTCGTCGGCATATATTTCAGCAAGTCTTTTTATTAAACCCATATTATAATATATTTTTTTTTATCTAATTTATAATAATAAGATGGCAACATAAACGAGATCTGCTGACGTAAAATATCATCAGAAAGTTAATATATTAAATTATAATGAACTAGCCGAGGCAGTTAAAAAATGTTTGTCGGGATATAATACTTCTGTTGACGTTATTGTGATGCAGAGTGACTCTAATAAAATACTTCTAACAGCAGCAGAAAAGAATAAACTTAATGATAGTCCGTTTATAACACTAAAATTTGATAAAGATGATATTTTGATGTTTGCCCATAGTTGTCTTACAGAGACTGAATTAAGAAACATATTTGAAAATAAACCTGTCAAAGGTTGACATTGAAGTTGCTGATTTTCTTGCCCCATCAGCTACAAATTTTATTATAGCTGGATTAATTTTATGATATTTTGCAGCAGCTGTTATTGATTTAATTTCATTTTTACTCCAGTTTCAAGATTTACTGAAATTACTTGCCTAGCGTATCTAGCACCACCAGTATCTCCCTTTCTACTATTTTCTTGAGATGTAACTAAATCTAAATCTTCTAAACGATTATCTGTTCTAATTTTATTAATATGATCGATAACCAAATTATTTAAAATAGCGCCATGAAAAACCTCATAAACAAACCTATGCGAGAGATAGCGAACTTGATCAGTTTTTATTCCACGTACCATCACACCAAAATAACCATCTTTTCTTAAATTTCCAACAACATTTTTTGTTTTTTTATGGCTAATAATTCCTTTATCATTAGCTTCATATAAATCAAATACTGGATGTGGCTGAAACTCGTCTTGGAATGCTAAATTTTCAATATAATCATCATTAACTGCACCGTTAACATGATAAAATCGCTGTCTATTTGGAATGTCTCCACAAAACAAAGTATAAATAAAATCTTTTCCAAACATGTGCTATCTCCCTTTACTGAAATTTTAATTCCAGCCGGAGTTGATTTTCCGAAAGGTCGTCTGTGTCTGACACAAATAACCGAACGAAGTGCATTTCCCGCGTACTCGTTGTACTTTGGGTGAACGTGATATTCTTCCTGTTCCTCTGCTGTTATAGTGAGCCATTCTTTTAAGCAACTGTGTTTCATCTTTAGTTTTTTTTTCACAATTCTTAGACTTTTTTGTGAAAGCAACTAGACTTTCAGAATTAATGTATAAACACCGAAGATATGGATCCTAGGAATATTATTTAAAAATGCATTATTTGTTAAATGAGCTCAGTTGTAATACATTCTCCACAGAAAAGACATAATTGTTGACCAGATTTAATAATAAAACAATGTATACAGTTCATGTTTTGTGTACGCACTAGTTTTGACTGAGCAACAATTAGGGTCTATTATAATCGTTGTAAAAGTCATGCGGGACTGAACAAAACTTCCAGTTTAAATAAAGTTTGGAAGGAAGGATATGATTGTTAAAAAACTATCTGACATAAACTGTACCCTGAAATAATCAAGATGTTAGGTTTAAATGACGTTCAAATATTCAAGTTAGAATTAAGAAGTGCCACTCCTTAATTCAGTCAACTAAGTAGTTCGTAATTCCGATCTTTTATGGATTGCGTCAAAATTAGCACTTTGATACATTCGATTTAATCGTTAGAGACTAATCTAATAATAACAACTTTCGCACATGGCACACAAATTGATTCGAGAGGGAATAAAGATAGGCAGGCTCGCTTTTTTTAAAGCGGATCTGAGACGAAAAGCATGCATTAGATACAAATAAGATTCTTGTGGGTAGTGGTGATCAGCTGGGTCGCTAGAATATACATTTAAGAGCGATCGTGGCCTGAAGAGAATCGACAGAGCTTGGTGTTAGCTACTCAAATTTACAACGGTGACGTCATCAAATCTTGTGTGCCATCTTTCGACTCAATTCACCCACGGATGTCGCCGATCAACATCAAAATAATTCGTACACATGCGAAAAGTTGCAGGTTTCTCAGTTCGAGGGGTTAATTACATAGTTCATAATGTGATGAAACGCCCATATTACCTGGCTTTAATGGAAACCAACTATGTTTAGGGCAAATAGATTAAAATATTTTAGTATTATTCAGATGATTTGGCATATAAGCCTTTTTGATCGTGACGGCGGCATTAGGGCATAAAAACTGTTGTAAATAATTCCATATATCGAAGAGAGTTGATACAATTCAACTTAGAAAGGTCCAATTTTGGCCTCAAATTTATAATCATCAAGTAGTCTTTAACGGTAAATAAAACCACTGTAGGATGTTAAGTACTACTGTTTCAGGTGTAAGAGACCACACCCTGTTGGTCTATTATTGTCACCTAAATGAGCTTTCAGTTTTACCTATAGATTGTATATAGTCCGTTTAAAATGTAGCAAAATGTTCACATGACTCTGTAGATTCTACGAACGGGGTAGGTATATCGAAGCTGCACCACTTACCACCGGCTAGGAAAGACCACTTTATTTCAGCAGATCGTTACATACTCTCCTCTGTCAGATTTTCTGTCTGTATATTGCGTATATAAAGATGTTGAATCGTATGGATCTTGTGAAATTTGTTTTATTGTTTGCATGTCTTCTTAGTTTAACATGTGACTACCATGTAAGCGTATTGTGCACACGTGGTGACTGTGTAGCAAAGCTATTGCCCCCTTTCCATAATCATGTAGCTTACGTTAGTGACGGAGCATAGTTGCTTTGCATATTATGTTATGGCAGTCTGTAGACAGCAACGTGTTGCTGATTTATGACACGTACTATTCTTTATAGACTGTTCTGTTACTGAGAATTCTTTGATGATGTCTGGTTCATTGTACATATGATGTTTTCAAATATTTTTAAAACCACGTAAACCATTGAGATATTTAATGCAAAATGGAGATACATTTGAATTCTTTACTTTTAACTTTCTCCCTTTACAAAACAAACAAAAAAGCAGCCACAAAAACAACAAACACATAACAGCCAAGTATCATCTGTGCTTTCTGCTCCAAAAAGTTATACTTCCAATATCTACTATAGTAGATAAATATTTCCAGATATTTCTTAAACCACAGAATAATAGCTACTATTTAACAAATAATCGTTAATAACTCTGTATGACAGATTAACAACTATAATATCGTTAGTTTTAAATATTTTATGTTCTTTTTTAGTGTACATACGGCAAACACTCCATCTTTAATTATATTTACAAATACACTTTCTTTCTTGATGCAGTAAATAGTGTGAGCGGTCTACTCTACCTTAAGTGAAAGGCACTAAGAAACTTATGCCAACAATGGTAACAATTCACATAGAGAAATGTTACGATTGAATGAATGTAGTTCATGTAGAAAGAGTAGGTATATTTTGATAAGATCCATGAACCTAATATGTTCCATTGCTTTTTATGACGACTATATTTGACGATAATTTTAAACCATCTAAACTAGAAATTACAAAACAATTGCCTTTAAATATAGACCATGCTACTTTGCTATTTAAGTTGCAAGATGAACATAATGTTTCAGTGAACTGAACTCATTACTATAATAGATTTAATAAGTGACAGAGATCCAATTTCGACGCAGTTTAAAGATTAACACATACGAATCGATTGTTAAAGCAAATTAAAGAACAAATAAAGTGACTTGAAAGAATGATTAACTCAGCAATACACATTACAGAAGCAATACAAAAAGATTTCCAAACAAAAGTGTTTATATCAATGACAGTCAATCAATTGCAGGCATATATGGTATTTACAAGCATACAGGAAGGATGAATAATCATCCTTATCTGAACCTGGTACTGCCTGGTTCTTGTTTGATTTCTCCTCAACAAATAATGCCAATGTTCATTTTAATTTTCAGCTGTTGGTTGTAATGCAACCAATCCTTGTTCTAACCCGTATGCAGAATGCACGAGTGGCATTTGTCAGCGTAGGTCAGGATATACTTTAAGTGGAACACTCTGTACAGCAGGTAAACTATTGGTACTCATTAATGCCTCAAAAGCAATTAATGTTAGATCGATGAAATCTCGGGCTAATGCATCTACTTAGATTTTAGTACAGATTAATTTTACAGAATGACCTAATTTAACAAGATTAAAAGAAAAATGTCAATACAATGCTAATATAAGTCCCGTTAGTTATAATTTAGATTTCCATGTTGTAAGGTGAAGTGAAATCGCTATTCACTACATTTTTGTACTTAGTTTTATAGATAGCATCTAGACACAAAGATAACTCAAATTTGTGAAAATGTATGTTGATCAACTAACAACTGTGGCCACCGTAGCTCTAACTAAGTCAATATTTAAATTACTTCTGGCCAAAACATAGAGCACTGATAATGACTAAATTTCAGTGCATGTTTTGTGGAATAAAGCTGTTTCAAGGAGGTGAAAATTGTGTAAATATGCCACCGTTACTAAAATGAAACGGCTTTATTTGACTTTTTCTCTACAACCATTTAACATAATTATGCCAAATTGCACATAATACCGACCGGCAATTTGAAATCACTGATATCTGAAAATTGATTACTTAGTAACTGCTAAACGTTTTCTCAAAGCCCACTGGACCAGTTGCAGCCAAGCTTTGCAAAGATTACCAAACATAGGACAGATTTTAACTATTTCATCTATACATTTACTCAAGAGATTGTTTTGATATAAATAAATTTACAAATTTATACAGCTAATACCGTTTACCATCAAATACTAACAGGAAGCATCATTTCATGAATTTTGTTGCCTGCAAATGATATAGATCTGCCATTAAATGCACAAGTGTGTGTGTGTGTGTGTGTGTGTGTGTGTGTGTGTGTGTGTGTGTGTGTGTGTGATTGATTTAGATTTTTACGTAGCTTTAACAATTTTTTCAGTCATATCGCTACGAAGTCTGCAGTGTGACAGTTTATAGTGATGTTTAGCACTGGGGAATCACGCCGCAGACACGTAGCTTGATGTCTCACCCAGTCACATTATGCTGACACCAGGCCAGCCAGTCCTAACACAAACCTCTTAATGCTGTTCGCCAAGCGAGGTAGCTGTTAGTACCATTTTTGAAAGTCTTTGGTATAACTCGGTCGGGGATCGAACCCGCGACCTCTCGCATCCAAGGCGGACTCTCTACCACTAAAATACACAAACAATTTCTACAAACAGCACATCCTCTAAAGCCACACATTATAAAACGCTGAATAGATTTTCAATAAATTGGACATAATAAATTTGGCATGATCAATTTTAAAGTTTGTTCAAATGATGCTGATCTGCAAACAAATATTACCATCAGCACTAAACATATAAATAAAAAATGTAAATGACGTTGTTCTCTCAAATCGCTTTACATAATTTGGAAAAAACGACAGATTCGATCCTGGCAAGAAGGTGGTTTGTTAAGTTAGAAGTGAAAATACCGACCAGCTGGCCGTAATTGCTAAACATGAAAATATTTTACTGACTTCTTGAACGAAATCAAACCAAACTGACGATGAGGCATTATAATGAGAACGTATTTCAAGTTTATACAAATATTACTGAGCTGCCGCTATATATTGGCTGCATTTGTAAAAATAAGAAACAAACATTCGAATGATTTCTTCTCAAACTCTGCTTAAGATAATTTAACAATAATTTGGAAGAAAGCAGCATTAAATGACATTCAGAATTATATAAATGATGCGGATTTACTATTGAACGTGACCATTATAACGCCAACAAGGGGTCAGATCATTTTAAAATTTGTACAGAACCCGTCCTGGTTTGTATAAATGATGCCGATCCAATAAATCTACCATGATAAACGATGTAAAAGACTTTGTCTTCAAATGTCATAATGCCGACCCAGGTTTATTGACAAACTGACCGAAACGTTTGTTTTTAGGTAGATGTCAGTCAGGTGAGATTTTTCAGGCCCACTTCAACTCAGAATTACAATGCTTATTAATACGATCATTATTGTTATAATTCTTGTTTGTTAACATCTTCTTCTTCTTCCTCTAATTATTATTATTATTATTATTATTATTATTATTATTATTATTATTATTATTATTATTATTGTCATAGCAACACTGTTCCAAACTAGGTGAACAACACTCCTATCACGGCTTTAGCAGACTTATAATTAAATAGGTATTCCAAAATGAGAGTTGTAAACTCAAACATACTGCAAACACATTGCTATATCATTATATTTTGAACCACTTTCCCTCTGAAACTTCTATGATGATTCTTATGAAACTTTACATACACATTCAAACTGATCTTTGATAAAATGTTACCACTCTGAAATTCAATATGACTGTCAACACTACCTTGTGAGCAACTATATGCATAAATAATATAGAAAATGTACAAAAAGCAGTTTCTTAAACTTAAATTGGTTAGACTAATTTAAATTTGTATTCAACAGAAGATATTGTTTCTTAATCAAGTCTTATTATCAAGAAGCTAGAATACTTTATGGAGCACACAATCTTTCCTAACTTTTAGGTTCTTTAAATATTAGAACTTCTTTACCTAGAAGGCACATATAAACCAATAGAGTATTATTCTCATCATGGACAATATCCTACAGAGAACCATACAGTAAAGCCGAGTTGTGAAATTTAGACATTTATTGACTGATTCCAGAGAACCTCCCCGACTGACACATTACAATTTCAGCTATTCGTTCAACATGTAATGCAAATAAGAGGCATTCAAAATCCTTATGCTACACATGCGGGGTTGAAAATTTAGAAAAGGCCTGATGCGCGCTCCTGCATGTAGTAAGAGACCACTGTTGGATGCCCCAGCCACGGTAGCTCAGCAGCTATCGTACTGGGCTCATGACTGAAAATGTAGGGTTTTGAATCATATCGTTGGATCACCCAGTGTCGGCTACCATGGTGCACGTATGTACAAGCGACTTTACTTCAATGCTCTCTGCATTAAATGACTTACTTGTGTTGATGTTCCATAAAATACCAAACCAAACCATTCCTATGCAGTTACCACTAGCAGCACTTGTTAGAGTGAACCACGATATAACACCAGTGGAATAAATGAGAAACTCTTTTCAGACGTTCAAAATATATTAATTCAATAGCATGCAATAACAGTAGTGACATATTCTGAGGTGAAATAATTGGATGTTCTTATCCGTTTGCACTTGTCTGTATACTGCAAGGTATACCGTAAATGAAATCGTCGTTCAAACATGGAGACTGCTCTTTATAACATGTTGTATCTTTTATGTTAAATTAGAAAACTAGGAAGCACTAATATTTGGGGAAAATACATTACAAATATTGCTTGAGTAAAATGTTTATATTATTATTCTAGCAAAACAGTTTGTGTTTATTTATTTATATGTAACTATTTAAATTCCATTTTATTAAGTTTATTATGTCTACCACATCCCTGGACTTTGTTATCCATTCATTCACTATTGCTGTGTGTATTTAATTTTTTATTGTGTGATTGATGTTTCTAGGTAATTGATGGTAGAGATTTGGCCCACCTGCCTATTCTCATGTTTTTGTCGTGTTTTTGTCCGACTTTTAAGTTCAAAACCTTACATTGTTTATGAATTTGATGGAACTTTCTCTTGGAAATGACCCACATCCAGGCCATTGTTTTGTCATAGGTCACGTGACAGTATGTAGTAAAAGACTTTGGTAAACAATTGTTCATTCCTGGTTTTAGTTCATTCTGTGGAATAATTTACTTTTGTGTTCTAATATAATTTGAAAAGATTGATTTATTTAAATCATTAATTAGAATTGCATAGTATTCATGGACTTTAAGACTGAAACACTATTTGAAATTATCGTTGACTCATTTAAAAACATTCTGATTGTTTCAATGCCATGTGAACATCTGCACATTCAAGACTCCTTGTACACGAAGACATTACAGATTATTGAAATTCATTCGGAATATTCAATACGTTTGGACAATGATAGAACATTTAGGATTATTTCAGAATTAAGTCACAACGCTGTGTCTTTGAAATTTTCAATTTGTAACTTGGACAAATAAATCTATTTGATAATGTTACTAATTTCTTGCTGATTTTCCATTCTTTCTGGTAAATAGTTTAAGACCACTATGCACCAGCTCTCCGAAACAGATGAAAAATCATTCTCGTGTGAATGTGATCAATTTTTAAGGAATGTTTCTCAACATAAACTTAATGTTTAAACTGATTTCAGCTATTGGTTCACCATGCGATACAACCAATGGATGCTCCAACCCTTATGCGAGTTGTATCGGTGGCTATTGTCAATGTAGACCAGGATATTCCAAAAGTGGAGCCCACTGTAAAGCAGGTAAAGTATTGTTTATACTGTCTCAGACTTGAAATAGTTTTTAGTAATTATGAGGGGAAAGATAATATATGACAGAATATGCTTCCTAACTAAAATGCTAACTTATTTTTCTAGCTAACACTTTTATGATCATGTTTTTATGTAAACATTTAGAATTAAGTCATGTTAATTTTAGTTTGTTTATTACATCTATGGCGTCTCTGTTTATGCATATAATAAATATAACATATATAAATATTATTGTTCAGAACAGATTAGGAATCATCCTGATGTGAATATGATTGTTTTTTAATGGTGTTTCCCTCAACCTGTAATCAGTGTTGAAACTGACTTTTTTCAGATGTTGGTACACCATGCGATACATACTATGGATGTTCAAACCCCGGTGCGAGCTGTAGTGGCACTTGTCAGTGTAAATCAGGATATGACACAAGTGGATCCCTCTGTAAAGCAGGTAATTATCCTTATAATACGATATTTTCGAAATCGTATTCGATGATAAATCAGCTAAAAGGACAATATGTTACGAAATAAATATTGCATAACTAATACGTTTAGCTTAACCTTCTTCCTTATGCACTTTGCTTATGTCTTCATTTAAGCACTTACTATTACAGTCTTTATAGACGGGTTTACTACATCCCTTTTGTTTCTGTCTATTCATTCAGTCTGTAACTGTCAATGTCCACTACACTCCTTTTTCTCCTGTTGTTGACATTGATTAGACTAACTTAGTTTTAATGAAGATGCATAAACTCGCTTAACCAATTATTGCATTCCGAGAAGAGTTTTCTCGAAATGTTGACCCAGCATGACTTTTCATGCTGTTTAAATGAGCCAACCAAAGTTTCTCTGTCAAACACAATCACTTATCGATCGATATCAAAGACACTTTCTTACTGTGCAAGAGGTTTTTCATTATGTTGTTGATGGCATATTGTAATGTATGCATAGTCATAGAAAGCGAGGACATCGTGTAGCGGGTAGGCACAGCTGAATTAAAAGGGTTGTGGATTGTCGCCCTTATCTTATAACCAGGTCACTATATATAACTGTCCAAAACTAGGTCAAGAATCATTCTGATCAAAATATGATTTATTCCATTTGTTTCTTTATATGAAACTTTATTGTTTTCCTCTCAATGTTCTGAATCTTCCTCATGTTTGTGTCGTATATGATACCACAGATATGCTAGATGCACTGTTGGACCTTGTGAGTGTAATTCAGTGTATCACAAGCAGAACCCTTTGTAAATCAGCTAAATGATTTTGCATGGTAAAATAGTTTAAATCTTATTCATTATATTAGAAATAATCAGGCTCAAAGAAAAAATATTACAAAGTAGTTTTACTAAGATGTTGAGGTGACACTTTTGCCGAACAAAGTGATGTTTGATTCTTTATAAGAACATTTATTATTATAATCTAATTATGTTTAATATGTTTACGACATTCATGATGTTATGCTGAACTTATTATTTAAATTTACCTGTAAAACACAAATTAAGACTCATCCTGATCTAAACATGATTAATTTTTCAAATGAATTTTCCATGAATTCAGTGTTTAAACTGAATATTTAGGCATTTGGTGTAACATGTTAAATAACCAATGGATGTTCTAACCCTTATTCAGGGATATATAGTCAGTCCAGATCAGGTTAAGACTCATTATAACCAGTACATGGAACTCGTTCATGTTTTATGGATTTCTCTGCAACTTTTTAATCCTTAGTTTAAGTTCCAGCTATTGGTACATGTTTAATAATCTCTGCAAAGCAGGTAAATTGTTGACAGTCAGGTTGTTATTTTCTATTTGCATTTGTTGAGCCTTTAGAGCAGATTAATGTTAGCGCATGACGTAATGCAAAAAATTAAACATACTAAATGAAATATTTTCTTTTTTTTTACAAAGGGTCACATTTTATTTCAACACACATAATGTAGTGTGGCAATTATTCTATATCATTAAGATAAAAAGTCTAATGGTATTGTTGATCTTGAGCAATTCTGCAAATATCCAAGGTAACTAGCTCCAGATAGTTTCTGGCAAGGTCTTTCTTCCGTAATGTGGACATTTGCGTTTCCACCATCTCCAGAATGGCCAATGAACATATTTCAATTAAATTTCACTATTACCATCCAGGGAGCCATGTCTGTCATTGCTGTGATAATAATTCAGATCCGTTGTGTTGTCAGATATACGCGACTTTGCTTAAAATACGTACAAATAACATTAAAACGACGATTGAGTGGTACTTTGAGATTGATGATGATCTCCTTGTGCCAGTCACTGCCTTCTACTACTACTGTTACCTATTAATGGAGCGTGAACAGTTTACACACGTAAAACTTATCGAAAAAGGGAACCGGTTAATATCGAGGTATTTGCAAGACCATGTACTTATTACGATCCACCCTTGATGTGTCTCTGACGGTACGAATTTCATAGAACGAAGGTTTTTTCAGCTTGAATCATCAAGTGTATATGTAATAAAAATGTAACTCATTCATACAAACGACATTTCACCATTGTTTGGCGGAATATGACAATATTGACACGGGGACATACTTTATATAGAGTGTTGACGATTAGCTGGCCGCAGCTTTATTTAGAAACAGGAACTGATAGAATCAAAGCTCATGTGGCTTGAGCCAAAGCACTCTTATTCGTATAAATGTTTGCAGTCATTACGTACTACTTTCGCACATCCTTGATCTGGTTGTTTAATATGGAAATTAATTTTCGTGAAGAGGATCGGTGTATGGCGACGAGTTATAAATTTTTTCGTGCTAGCATATTGAAAGGAAATAGTTTGTATCCGAGTTATATTATGGACGCTGAAATACGTCTTAAAATATGACGATTGATTTCCAGGGAAGCAGTGGGACATTCGTTTTGCAGTTCTTGCAGATGGATCTCTATACTGCACATTAAAAAATAAGATTCCATTTATTCGCAAAATTATATTTCATTTTCATAGACCATTATTTTCTGTGGAGAAATGTTCCCCTCAAGCACAACAGTATAATCTGAGAAAACGGTACAGAACCATAGATTATATAAAAGATGTTAGCTTGTGTAGAGTGAATAACGGATGCATATCATCACTTAGGTGAAAATACTTGGGGTTTTCACCCACGAGATGAAGTATATAATATGTTCACTCGGAACAACGATAGTTTCCTTTTATCTTATGCTCAAGCGTATTGGCAATCTAAAGTGTACAACAGATTTACTAGCTGATTCATACGTTAACCAGCTAGATAATAGGAACTGGTGATTGTTTATCTTCTGCTTTGAATTGTTTATATTTGTACAAAAAATATCAGAAGTTCCATGATTTGTAGAAATCGAACCAGCTATTACTGGATGAAACGTTTCCATGCTTACTACTACACCAAGCAATTGGCAGCATAGTTGATGAAATTCTTTGGCAATGATGTTCTCGATGGAGTGAAAAAATAATTTCAGTAACTCAACTCACTCCAGTGAATCAGCAAAACCGTTTCTCTTGGAAACTCCACTAATTCATATACTAGTACAACATAAAATATCAAAGTTACCAAGGCGCAGTTACATGGAATGAATCTCTCATGGATAGTAGACACAAAAGCACTGCGATCGCATTGAAGAGTGCTTTTCAAACTCACTCATTTCGAATACAATAACATACTTAAAAGACTTAACACTGTTTACTTCCTTAATTATTGTCAGCATGTTTTTGTTTTAAAAGTTCACTGTGTTTTGTATTCTTGTCGTTGTGTTTGTTTTTATGCGTTATCTATTATTGTAAAGCGCTTAGAGTTTCTAAACTTTAAGCGCTGTACTAACTCCACATTATATTATTATTATTATCATTATTATTATTATTATTAAATTTTTTTTTTTTTATTTTTTTTTTTAAGCATATTTTCTATATCGGCTGAAATTGAATTCCTTGACGACTCCGAGTCTTTTCAAAGAAACTGACTTTGAAAGAAAATGAATATTTTACAAGACCTAAATAACTAAAACAACAATCGTCTGATTAATATTTAACTTTGGAAGAGGGAGAGAAGAAATGAAAATCTTTATTCGGTATGATTTCCGTTACTTTTTCTGGTTTTCTGAACTACCTGAGGCCTGAGGCTACATTTTCAGCAACATAGTTATTATTCTCAACCAACAGTAAAGTTTTTTTAAATGCATATAGTCATTTGGATGTGATGTATAAACATTAGATTCTACTCTTAACGAGAAATGTATATCTAGATCCAAAGACCTAAAGATTGCAGTGTCATTTTCAGCTGTATTATCTATTGTCTCTTCTTTGGAGTGCAGATGAATTTTCTGACGTGTATTATAATAAACTAATATAACAAAATAAGGAATATCAATATTTACAGTGTTACGCTTTTGCTACAAAGCATTATTTCAGCAAGAAAACTCAACGCACACACGTATATATTCGCCTCAGTATAACCCATCCTTTTAATCATAAAACGTCTGATTATCTTCAATGTTTTATATGTATTCTTGATTCATGTTTACATCCACTATCCATTTGTTTGAGTGATTTCTAATTTCCTGATAACTTAAATTAGATGGATGGTTTCTTTCGAAATCGGTCTAATTCATTATTGTTCATCAAACTAAGGAATTTTCTATTTTTTATTTTTAATCACCCATTTATTCGGCTTATTGATGAAATGGGGTGGTGTATCATCAGAGTGATGATTTGATCAGACAGCATTCAAAGTATACTATCTTTAAGCTAACGATTGAAAAGTTGCTACTTTACCTAGAAACTTTACTTATTCGTCTTGTTTATTTCTGCATTCAGATGTGCATCATGCGACTTGCATATACTGCACCTGCACTTTTATAATCGCATAATTTCTGTTTTCACTCAGCGCTTAACCATCGCTGATTTTGCTTTCTTTGCAAACATCATCACTATTATGATAACAGTTACAATCGCTATATCTAAAGCAGAATTTTGACCATTAAACTTGGATCGTTTGACTTAAGTACGAAACATTTGGATGACACTGAATAACCAATAGAGTTCAGTCATTGGTAATTTGCACTATTCGTGTAGAAACAATAAGGAAGGTAATACTTGAAACCCGTGTTACCTTTTAATTGTGCTTTAGGCATTGTTTAATAACACCTGCTGCTCGTTGCTGCCAGTGATATAGTGTCATCATTATTGAAGATCTGTTGATCTGATATATATATATATATATATATATATATATATATATATATATATATA
>JAECUM010059233.1:1253-64350 GCA_016617855.1 Megalonaias nervosa | reverse complement strand
ACTAAATCATGAAATTTACCAGAAATTGAAATCTGCCGGGTATAATTACACGACTAAATTATAAAATTCATCAGAAATTGAAATCCGTCGGGTATAATTGCACGACTAAATTATAAAATTCATCAGAAATTGAAATCTGCCGGGTATAATTACCCGACTGATTAACAAAATCTGTGAAAAATCTAACAGATTTTCTGAAAACTGTCAGAAAATATTATTATTATTATTATTATTTGTAGATTTTGTTAATTTTATCTATAATATTTGTAAATGAGGCCTGACAAAATCATGAAATCTGTGGAAAATCCGTTAGATTTTCAGAAATTATTATTAATATTATTATTTGTAGAAATCTGAAATCTGTTAGAAATTATTATTTTATTATTTTTTCTGTGGAAAATCTATTAGATTTTCTGAAATCTGCTAGATTTCTGAAATCTGTTAGAAAATTAAAATTTATTGGGTATAATTGTTGCAACTATGATACTGACGACCGTGGTTCGATTCCTATGGCTGACGAATGTTGACAGTATTCGGAACGATGCTATTTTATTTTAAAGAAATAATTATTATATAATGAACCAAGAAAATATAAATAATATTATTTCTGCTATTAAAAAATTAAAACATAACAGAATAAATCTATCTGATAATCTCGATCCTGAAAAAATATTATGCGATTATGAAATATTAAAACAAAGAAAAATGACAATAAATACACATTACCATCCAATTATAAATTTGTAAAATCAATTTATCAGTCTATGTTAGAATCCTTGTCAATGGTAAATGACAAACAGGTAAAACTATTTGCGCCTCTTGCACGTTCGATCGAAAATATTAGATCCGAACTATCTCGTGAATACGAGAAAAAGAAGATCGTGGATAATCGTGTAATGCAATTAAGAAAAATTATGTTATTTGATTCTGTCAAAAGTGAAAGTGACACCGAGAGCAGCGACGGTGAAGGTAAAATATAGAGTCGAATTATATACAATTTATTTATTAGGAAAACAGAGTTAGATAATACATTCAAATATTATCCACTGATCGTATTTTATTGAATATGCTGATTTGTATAATTTATCAGCAACATGTTTTACTGATTGTGGATGTATGCTAAAATATTTTGCAGCCGCATTAATTGAGGGGAAAGTTATTTCCTGTTCTGTTTCTGTATTTATGGATTTAATAGCTCTCTTTCCGAATAATTTACATTTTCCAGTATTTCCACGTGCAGAATTCTGACTAGGTGTAATAATTTGCAGGTTAGATAACCGATTATTATGGGGATTTCCGTCAATGTGATCAACTACAAGTCCATTTTCAACTACTCGATGAAAACATTCGAATATGAATTTATGTGAGTAATAATTTTTATTTCCAGTATTAAACGTAAAATAACCAGTATTATTAATATTACCGACTGGTTTTTTCAATCTACAGTGTCTGATCACACCATCTCGCGATGCTTCATAATTTTTTATTATTGGATGTTTCACAAATTCGTTTTGCTCCATTTATATAATAATATTATTTGTCTAAATCATTATTTTGAAATCTGACCAGATAATCCTCCTCTGTCTTTATAGGAGAGTCAGTATTATTTTTTTTGTCATAATATCGTTTTAATTCCCTGTATTTTTTTCCACCACATTTTAGACACAATTGAGTTTTTCCTCTGACTCCAACACCACACTGAATACACGGTATTGGTCCTGTACTTCCATTTTTGATACTCTGTGCATGATATCCGCAGTATTTGTTCACACACGGTTTATTACAAAGAGAAATATATCCAATTCTGAGCCAAACACATTTGTTCTTTGTTTCAATCATTATATATATACTAAAATTTTAATTTAAATACTTGTCTTAATTATATGGAGGAATTATCGGCAATTGAACCTCAGATATCCAGATTTGATCTTGACAGACTATCAGAATATAAATTTAGTACTTTGATGCAAGATCTGGCATTAACAGATGAGGATATAATCGAACGTATTCGTGAAGCAAAAAATGAATTTCGTAATAGTGGTGCTGCTCATGTATGGTCAACATTCAGAGTCGGAAATGTTACTAATATGATGAATGACAAACGAGGAAAGGTAATTATTAATCACCTTGATGATCAAAAATATTTTATTTTAATAAAATTTATTGTAAATACAAAAGAAGATATTTGGATTATTCGTGACAAACGCGATCCAGTACACATACAATCAGGAAATAATACTGTTCTCTTAAATAATAAATCTAAACCCGGAATACTAACAGGTGTTGACAAATTATATTATATACAGAGTTATCCAGCAACTGCAGTTGTATATGGAATATTTCCGTTGAATAATAAACCCGACGTCGGGGATCTAAAACCTATGAAATTGTCAGAATCAAGAATAAACTGTGTAGCTGAACGAGCTACAGAACATTTTACAAATGCGATACGTGGTAATGGTTTAACAGATTTACGACGTAAAAAAATAAATACTTGGGCAGAATCAGTTAAAGATACCGGAGCATCTATCAAAGATGTCGCTGAACTAGAAAATAAATTGAAATTCCCAATAACAGTAAAAACGCTGACAGGAGAGATTTTATATAAATCGAAATATGAATCAAGAGGAGCTCCAATAAATATTATTGATCATAATTCGCACGCATGGACCTCAGCAGTAACAATATTTCCACGAGATAGAGCGGTTAAATTTTATGATGGTCATATATTTGATTTTATCAGAAATATCAGTAAAAGTGACCCTGTGTCTGTTTGGTTATTTCAGAGTTCGGAATATGATCATTACGATCAGTTTGTACGGCCTAATGGTGATATTTACCGTACAGAATCTCTTAATGTAGAAATGGAAAATCTTGCGCTGAAATATACTTCAGACGATGTCAAAATTAGACAATTATTAAATAATTGTTTTACAGTTCCATCCGTAGCAGCTCATTTTGCTCAGGAGAAAAATTTATGGAAACCAACACGATCGGAATTTCTTGAGGATATTCATAAAAGTTGCGTAGAATATGGACAGGGAGGATTATGGAATACTAAATACAACTATAGTGACATTATATCCGTCGATATGGTGGCATGTTATCCTGGAAGTTTTCTTGGATACGGAGAATGTTCTAAATACTTTAAGAGATTCGGACATCCATCACACGAAATGACCAGGGTTGCAATAAACGGACATTTACCAGATTTTGATTTAACAGGATTTGCTCATGTAGAATCATTCGAATTTGCAGAAAATCTCCATCCGATTACTTATACTTGGTTTGGAAGACATTTTTCAGAGCGATGTTGGGTTCCAATAGTACTATTGCGATATATGCTTGATGTTGGAATTTTAATATCTTTACAGGTGAGTGAGGCCATTATATCATATAGTCCACAGAAACAAATTTGGTTACCAGAACCAAATAGATTTAATACTGATGATGCCAGGAAAGAATTTCCTGATCTTAATGAAGATGATATTATTAAAATTACTAATAATATACGTAAATGCAGAGACGAGCATGATGAAAAATTTGCAAAAGATCTTGGTAGAAAGATAATTGGTAAATTTACTCAAGGAGGAGCCTATGATCATAAAAGACATTGTACAAGATTAATTATGGACGATGCTGAACTCGATTTTATAATTGCTGATACAACAGAAAAAAACATATTTATAAATCGGAGTAATGCTTATTTGTCAGACGGAACCAAACTAGGTACAATTGTGAGTTATCTTGATGGTGACTCACCACAATTTACTCATTTAAGATCTTCTATGTTGGCATATGTTTCTATAAATCTACTGTCTATGATAAATAGATTTCCTCGTGATGCTGTCAGAGTAGCAACGGATTCGTTTTATATAAATAAAAAATATACGGATTTATTAAAACCACTACTTGGTAATGGTGAATGGGGATCATGGAGAATAAAACAAGAAAATATATTTAGTTATTCTGAATCTGCCGACGTAGAAATTAAGGAAATGTATCACAAAAATAATAAACTATCAAAATCATCAGCACCATCTGTATATGATCCTATATCTAGACATAAAACTGTTTATCTTAATGGATGCGGTGGTTCAGGTAAAACAACACGTGTGATTAAATTATTCATGAATAATAATTCCGATATAATTGTTTTGACACCGACACATAAATTAGCCAGAGAAATAAAAGAACGAGGAGTAAAATCGTGTACTTATCATAGTTTCTTTAGATGGTGTGGAGACACATGGACTCCTGAGAGAATGGGTGAAAAATATATACATAAAATTATCATTTGGGACGAGATATGCACGGTGCCGTTAGAAATATTAAAAACATTTCTTGAATGGTTATTGACGAAAAATACTGCTGTGATAATGTGCGGTGATCATGGTCAACCACCACCCCTTTGTTGGACAGTCTCCACATGAATGGCTGAAGAATAATGTAGATTATTATGAAGAAATAAATGATGATCATAGAGCTATTGATGAACCGCTGAAGGAATTTAAAAGACTAATCAGACTACAACCAGACAGAGTACAATGTGAAATAATGCGCGGAGTAATTCCAGAGACTTCTATGAGTGATTTTCTAAATTTATGGAATCCCGCTGATTTAATAGTTGCAAGTAGAAAGATAGTTCGTGATGAACTACAGAATAAATTATTTCTGTTACATAAAGAAAAGTTTTCAGATCTACCTGTACCTTTGTGTTATCGCCCAGCAGATACTCGACGACAGAATATTGATGTTGAAATTCCTGGTGGAGATACTGAAAATGTCCGAGTACAGAATCTTGTCTTGAATGATATTGTTTTAGTCGATATTAATGTCGTTGAGAATGCGCTGAATATGAATAAATCACCGTGGACATTAGGATATGCTATAACAATCCATTCTTCACAGGGGTTAACTATTTCTGATACAAATATCTGGATTATAGATGATCGGATCGAATGGTCGAATTTAGTCTATCTCGCAGTTTCTAGAGTCAGAAGAATATCTCA
This sequence comes from Megalonaias nervosa, assembly GCA_016617855.1. NCBI lineage: Eukaryota > Metazoa > Mollusca > Bivalvia > Unionida > Unionidae > Megalonaias > Megalonaias nervosa. Next base: position 59,338 of record JAECUM010059233.1, on the reverse strand, counting down.
ACTACATAGGGTTATTATGAATTTCATAGAAAATAATAATCAGACTGTTAATGATGACGTAATAAGAAAAAAATTATCTGGTTATAAGCAGTGTGACAAAAAAAATAAACGTGATTTTGATATTAATGTTGAATTTATTATAAAACTAAAACAACTACAGAATAATAATTGTGCAAGTTGCAACTGTAATATGCTGTGGCAATAATATTCGAATAATAATCCAAGACAATTTACCGTAGACAGAATTAATAATGATCTTGGTCATACACGTGATAATGTGATGCTGACCTGTCTCGAGTGTAATCGACGTCGGGGCGCTGCACGCCCTGGTTCTGGTTATGTAATTGTATGTGGTGGTAATTGTGTGTCTTCAGGGATTACCTGTAATTGTTCACGTACAAATCCACGTTGAGGTGCGGTAGAATCTAATCTGTAAATTTGAGGTCTACCAGTGGATCTAACCACACTAGAAATTGTATGTGTAGTCACGCTCCAGATAGGATCGGTTGTTCTTTTTTTACCACCTTCAAGTTCACCAGGTTCGTATAAATATCTTACAATTACATTACCTAATACTGGTTGAGATTGTTGTCTGTCATTAATACGGGGTATATATTTTTTTGTGATCGCAATAGAAGGTTTCATGGAAGTTGAACGAGTAATTTCATTATTTAATGCAGATATCACACCTGGTAACCTCGCAACTCATTCACGAGATCTCTCACCGGATTTAAAGTCAGTAGATATTTCTTTTGCATATTGGTATCCAAATAACCGCTCGGCAAGTGTTCGATTAAATCGTTCAACAATTGCCTGATCACGATTAATTTCAGTATGTCCTCGTCTGATTTTAACGTTATATTTCTTCATCAACAATAATACTGCACCAAGAAATTCTTTGCCCGGATCAACCTGTAATAATTGTGGCCATCTCAAAGGTCCTCGATGATAAATTCGCTCAAACGCAGATGCAACTTCGGATGCTGTCTTTGTTGATAATGGTTCAGCATCTTTATATTTACTTGCAACATCAACGACAGTTAATGCGTATTTGTATGTGCGTGACTGACGTTTACCAATTTTAATGGTATCGTGTGGTAAAAATAAAATATCTGCTTGATGAACCTCATTAGGGACGCTGACATCAAAATGTGTATATTGAATATTTTTAGGTGGTGGTAGATAAATTTGCCATATTGCCTGTCGTGCTAACCACGCTGCAGCAACAGAACGTGAGACTTTTGCTGCTTCAGATAATTTGGTAATCGCTGATCTACCTCTCCAATACCCTCTTGGGCTATAATAAATGGATTCCATTATAATATTTATATAATTAATTACCAGCCCCTAACATTATTTTACTTTTCATGGCAGATTTTACTAGAAAACTAACTAATTTATCTCTAACAGATTTATTTGGTATAGAATTTAATGCATGAATCAATTTTACATCTGCGAGATGCCTTTCTTGTAAATCTTTACTTTTATACGCAACATCATGAACATGACACACTTGATCAATCTTATTTACTGGATGCTCTCCTGGTCTTGGTTGATCTTGATCATCAAGTCGGATGTCAAGTCGAGTTCCAGGACCACAATAATTATATCCTGGTAAGTGTTTTTCCCCGGGATATTTAGCCCACGGAGTTCCAGGTAATTTTTCTAATAAAGCGGCTATATCTCCACCTATCTTTGTCCCTGAATCAGACATGGAGATAAATTTATATTTTTTCGTGCCGCATTTTACACATTTACCTGTTAATGCACGTCGTTTATTTTTTGTTATTATTGTTGTCAGTCCAGTAGTGGGTGTAGATAATCTACATCGAACACAATATAGACTCATGTTATTAATAATATGGATACAATAATTGATTTTTCGGCGACACGAAAACAGGAACCAGTGAAGCACCATTCAGCATTATCAAATTCGATAAGGATGATTATAATAGGTCCGTCTGGATCAGGTAAAACACAACTATTATTAAATTTAATAATGCGATGGTTAAAATGGAGTAAATTGTATTTAGTAGCACCATCCGTAGATGATCAACATTGTTATAAAATACTTAAAGGTTTTAACGAGAAAGTGAAATCAGTTAATAAAGACGGAGACGATGTTGTTGACTTTATCACCGATATTGATGAAGCCCCATCTGTAGATGACCTAGATGGATTTATTAATAATTTAGTGGTGTACGATGATATTATGTTGGACAAACAATCTAATCCAGCTAGAATATTTTCTCGAGGTAGACACAAAAATACAGATGTTATATACGTCACACAAAGATATACACAAATACCTAAAGTGATCAGAGACAACTGCAATATTTTAGTAATATTTAATGGAGTAGATAATTATACTTTACAAAATATTTATTATACTTGGTGTTCAGGGGATATGGATATGATTAAGTTTAAAAACTTCTTTTCAAAAGCACAATCTGCTCCGTTCGGATTTATAACAATAAATCTTCATGACCCAAGATCCAGATATCGTATAGGTCTGGATAAAATCTTTGGTTAATCTGTGATTAACTCTGCTCCTCCTCTAGCAGCAGGCAGGGTGAATGACCACATATGTGTGTAAGATAACAGCAGACAAGAAGGGGAATATGATATGCGCGGTATGGCAGTCGAACCCTACACATTTGTCTTAATCATAATGCAAAATTTGCTCGAAACCAATTTGTAGGGTCCACCGCAGCAAGGGGGGGGGGGACAGACATTTGGTAATGAATATGTTTGCCTGATGATTAAGACAAATGATTTCGCGGTATGGCAGTCGAACAGACCACTTGCCTCAATTATCACTAAAATTTGGCTTAATTATAAGAGTGGTCTGTTCACCCTTCCTGCTGCTATTTTAATGATTTTAAAACCGCTCTAAACAATAATGTCAGTTTTATTAAGACAAATGTCATTAGAACGAATCTTCATAAGCTTGAAACTGATACGATTATTAAACGTGGACTTAGCAATTTTGATGATAAAAGATATTGCAAAAATGGTATTAATACTTTAGCACTTGGGCATTATAGAAGGGAGATAATACCGTTCCAGCTTGTTTAAAAATAGTATCTGGATTGTCGAATATAGATTGGTACGAATGCACTGTATTGATTTTCAGACTGTCTGTAATAAAGCGCTGCTGGTGATTTCCAGGTTTATTAGTGAGTTCGTTTTGTCTGTTAAGTGATTTCCAGGTGTATTAGTCTGTCTGTCTGTTTCTAAAGCCGTACTGAAACGGAATTCCTTAAATCTTTACAGGCTTGGTAAGAACCCACCGATTGATTTTCAGACTGCAGAGTCTCCTGCCTATAATACACACAGCCGCACAGCCGCTTCGTTTTTCTGTATAAATAGACGGTAATATATTTTAGATTTCGTTTTTCTGTACAAATCTAGGATTTCAGATTAACGTTTTTCAGAATCAGAAAAATGAAATGCAGCAGCAGGCAGGGTGAACCCTACAACTTTTTTCCTGACCTTATTTTACAAAAATAAAGGTTCCTACAGGGGCTGAAAAAAAAATAATGTCAATAACGCTAAACTGAACCTTCATGAGGATATGAAAATCGCATTTTAGTTTTTATTGTATTTTAAGTCTTTATTTTTACTTCTACTAATAATAATAATAATGGCTCCGCTAAACGCTCCGCCATCATTATTATTATTATTAGTAGAAGTAAAAATAAAGGACAACTAAAACCACCTATGAAAAATAAGACATTTTTTGGGGAACAGACAGTTATTTTTGTTATTTTATTTTTGACTTTTTGTTTTTATTTTTATAATGCGTTTAGTTTACTTACCGGGTCAATTAATGTTTGTTGTTTTTCACCCTGCCTGCTGCTATAATTAACCAAAGATTTTATCTAGACCTATACGATATCTGGATCTTGGATCATGTAAATGTATTGTAATAAATCCGAACGGAACAGCTTGTGCTTTTGAAAAGAAGTTTTTAAACTTAATCATGTCCATATCCCCTGAACACCAAGTATAATAAATATTCTGTAAAGTATAATCATCTACTCCATTAAACACGACTAAAATATTGCAGTTGTCTCTGATCACTTTAGGTATTTGTGTATATCGTTGTGCAACATAAATCACGTCTGTATTTTTATGTCTACCTCGAGAAAATATTCTATCTGGATTTGATTGTCTGTCCAGCATAACGTCATCGTACACCACTAAATTATTAATAAATCCATCTAGGTCATCTACAGATGGGTAATATCGGTAATAAAGTCAACAACATCATTACCGTTTTCATTCAGCAATTTTGCATTTTCATTAAAATCTTTAAGTACTTCGTAACAGTGTTGATCATCTACAGATGGTGCTACTAAATACAGTTTACTCCATTTCAACCATCGCATTATTAAATTTAGTAATAGTTGTGTTTTACCTGATCCAAATGGACCTATTATAATCATCCTTATCGAATTTGGTAATGCTGGATGATGTTTTACTGGTTCCTGTTTTCGTGTCGCCGAAAAGTCAATTATATCCATATAGTAAATAATATGAGTCTATATTGTGTTCGGTGTAAAATTCCTACACCCACTGCTGAATTAACTACAATAACAACGAAGAATAAACGACGTGCTCTGACAGGCAAATGCGTTAAATGTGGCACGAAGAAATACAAATTTGTCTCCACGACTAAGTCAGGAACAAAGACATGTGGAGATATCGCCGCTTCATTAAGGAAATTACCAGGAACTCCATGGGCTAAATACCCCGGTGAGAAACATCATCCTGGATATAGTTATTGTGGTCCTGGAACTCGACTTGATATCCGACTTGATGATCAAGATCAACCAAGATCAGGAGAGTATCCAATAAATAAGATTGATCAAGCGTGTCATGTTCATGACGTTGCGTATAAAAGTAAAGATTTACAACAACGGCATCTCGCAGATGTAAAATTAATTCATGCATTAAATTCTATACCCAATAAATCTGTTAGAGAAAAACTCGCTAGTTTTCTAGTAAAATCTGCCATGAAAGGTAAAATAATGTTAGGGGCTGCTAATTAATTATATAACTATTATAATGGAGTCTGTTTATTATAGCCCAAGAGGATATTGAAGAGGTAGATCAGCTATTAGTAAACTTGCTGAAGCAGCAAAAGTTTCACGTTCTGTTGCTGCAGCGTTGTTAGCACGACAGGCGATATGGCAAATTTATCTACCACCACCTAAAACAATTCAGTATGCACATTTTGATGTCAGCGTCCCTAATGAAGTTCATCAAGCAGATATTTTGTTTTTACCACATGACACCATTAAAATTAGCAGACGTCAATCACGCACGTACAAATACGCATTAACTGTCGTTGATGTTGCAAGTAGATATAAAGAAGCGGAACCATTATCAACAAAGACAGCATCTGAAGTGGCATCTGCGTTTAAACGAATTTATCAGCGTGGTGGTCTACAATGGCCACAATTATTACAGGTTGATCCGGGCAAAGAATTTCTTGGTGCATTATTATCGTTGATGAAGAAACATAACGTTAAAATCAGACGAGGACATACTGAAATTCATCGTGATCAGGCAATTGTTGAACGATTTAATCGAACACTTGCTGAGCGATTATTTGGATACCAATATGCAAAGGAAATATCCACTGACTTTAAGTCCGGTGAGAGATCTCGTGAATGGGTTACAAGGTTACCAAGTGTGATAGCTGCGTTAAATAACGAAATTACTCGTGCAACTTCCATGAAACCTTCTAATGCGATTACAAAAAAATATATACCCCGTAGCGATAACGGACAACGCCGTGAATCTTTCTCTCAACTAGTATTAGGTAATGTAACTGTAAGATATTTATATGAACCTGGTGAACTTGAAGGTGGTAAAAAAGAGCAACTGATCCTATCTGGAGTGTGACTACACATACAATTTCTAGCGTGGTAAGATCCACTGGTAGACCTCCAATCTACAGACTAGATTCGACAGCCCCTCAACGTGGATTTGTGCGTGAACAATTACAAGTAATTCCTAAAGACACACAATTACCACCACATCCAATTACATAACCAGAACCTCTACGTCTATTACATTCAAGACAGGTCAGCATCACATTATCACGTATATGACCAAGATCACTATTAATTCTGTCTACAGTAAATTGTCTTGGATTATTATTCGAATATTCCCATAACATATTACAGTTACAGCTTGCACAATGATTATTCTGTCGTTGTTTTAGTATTATAATAAATTCAGTATCAATATCAAAGTCACGATTATTTTTTTTGTCACATTGCTTATAACCAGATAGTTTTTTTTCTTATTACGTCATTATTAACAGTTTAATTATTATTTCCTGTAAAATTCATAATAACCCTATGTAGTTGAGATATTCTTCTGACTCTAGAAACTGCGAGATAAACTAAATTTGACCATTCGATCCGATCATCTATAATCCAGATATTTGTATCAGAAATAGTTAACCCCTGTGACGAGTAAATAGTTATAGCGTATCCTAACGTCCACGGTGATTTATTCATACTCAGCGCATTCTCAACATTATTAATATCGACTAAAATAATATCATTCAAGACGAGATTCTGTATTCCAATACCAGGAATTTCAACATCAATATTCTGTCGTCGAGTATCTGCTGGGCGATAACACAAAGGTACAGGTAGATCTGAAAACTTTTCTTTATGTAACAGAAATAATTTATCCTGTAGTTCATCACGAACTATCTTTCTACTTGCAACTATTAAATCAGCGGGATTCCATAAACTCAGAAAATCATTCATAGAAGTCTCTGGAATTACTCCTCGCATTATTTCACATTGTACTCTCTCTGGTTGTAGTCTGATTAATCTTTTAAACTCCTTCAGCGGTTCATCAATAGCTCTATGGTCATCATTTATTTCTTCATAATAATCTACGTTATTCTTCAGCCATTCATGTGGTGACTGTCCAATAAAGGGTGGTGGTTGACCATGATCACCACACATTATTACAGCAGTATTCTTTGTCAATAACCAATCAAGAAATGCTTTTAATATTTCTAACGACACCGTGTCTACCTCGTCCCATATAATATATTTAGGTATATATTTCTCACCCATTCGTTCAGGAGTCCATGTGTCTCCACACCATCTAAAGAAACTATGATATGTACATGATTTTACTCCTCGCTCTTTTATTTCTCTGGCTAATTTATGTGTAGGTGTCAAAACAATTATATCGGAATTATTATTCATGAATAATTTAATCACACGCGTTGTTTTACCTGAACCACCGCATCCGTTAAGATAAACAGTTTTATGTCTAACCACAGGATCATATACAGATGGTGCTGATGACTTTAATACTTGATTATTATTTTTGTAATATATTTCCTTAATTTCAACGTCGGCAGATTCAGAATAACTAAGTATATTTTCTTGTTTTATTCTCCATGATCCCCATTCACCATTACCAAGTAGCGGTTTTAACAAATCTGTATATTTTTTATTTATATAAAACGAATCCGTGGCGACTCTGACAGCATCACGAGGAAATCTATTTATCATAGACAGTAGATTTATAGAAACATATGCCAACATAGATGATCTTAAATGAGTAAATTGTGGTGAGTCACCATCAAGATAACTCACAATTGTACCTAGTTTGGTTCCGTCTGACAAATAAGCATTACTCCGATTTATAAATGTGTTTTTTTCCGTTGTATCAGCGATTATAAAATCGAGTTCAGCATCGTCCATAATCAATCTTGTACAGTGTCTTTTATGATCATATGCTCCTCCTTGAGTAAATTTACCAATTATCTTTCTACCAAGATCTTTTGCAAGTTTTTCATCATGCTCGTCCCTGCATTTACGTATATTATTAGTAATTTTAATAATGTCATCTTCGTTGATATCAGGAAATTCTTTCCTGGCATCATCAATATTAAATCTATTTGGTTCTGGTAACCAAACTTGCTTTAGTAACCGATACGATATAATTGCCTCACTCACCTGTAAAGATATTAAAATTCCAACATTAAGCATATATCTCGATAGTACTATTGGAACCCAACATTTTTCTGAAAAATGTCTTCCAAACCAAGCATAAGTAATCGGATGGAGATTTTCTGCAAATTCGAATGATTCTACATGAGCAAATCCGGTTAAGTCAAGATCTGGTAATGGTCCGTTTATCGCAACCCTGGTCATCTCGTGTGATGGATGTCCAAATCTCTTAAAGTATTCAAAACATTTTCCGTATCCAAGAAAACTTCCAGGATAACACGCTACAGTATCAACGGATATAACGTCATTATACTTATATTTAGTATTCCACAATCCTCCGTGTCCATATTCTACGCAGCTTTTATGGATATCTTCAAGAAATTCCGATCGTGTTGGTTTCCATACATTTTTCTCCTGAGCGAAATGAGCTGCTACAGATGGAACAGTAAAACAATTATTTAATAATTGTCTAACTTTGACATCGTCAGAAGTATATTTCAGCGCAAGATGTTCCATTTCTACATTAAGAGATTCTGTACGGTAAATATCACCATTAGGCCGTACAAACTGATCGTAATAATCATATTCTGAATTTGAAATAACCAAACGGATACAGGGTCACTTTTTACTGATATTTTTGATAAAATCAAATATATGACCATCATAAAATTTAACCGTTCTATCTCGTGGAAATATTGTTACTGCTGAGGTCCACGCATGCGAATTATGATCAATAATATCTATCGGAGCTCCATTTTTTATGTATTTTGGTTTATATAAAATCTCTCCGGTTAACGTCTTTACTGTTATTGGAAATCTTAATTTCTTTTCTAGATCAGCAACATCTCTGATAGATGCTCCAGTATCTTTAACTGATTCTGCCCAAGTATTTATTTTTTTATGTCCTAAATCTGTTAAACCATTACCACGTATCTCGTTTATAAAATGTTCTGTAACTCGTTCAGCTACACAGTTTATTCTTGAATCTGACAGTCGCATCGGCTTAAGATCCCCGACGTCAGGTTTATTATTCAGCGGATATATTGCATATACAACCGCAGTAACTGGATATGTGCGTTCATAATATAATTTGTCAACACCGGTTAGTATTCCGGGTTTAGATTTATTACTCAAAAGAACAATATTATTTCCTGACTGTATGCGGACTGGATCACGCTTGTCACGAATAATCCAAGTATCTTCTTCTGTATTTACAATAAATTTTATTAAAATAAAATATTTTTGATCATCAAGGTGATTAATAATTGCTTTTCCTCGTTTGTCATTCTTTATAGTATCTACAATATTTCCGATTCTGAATGTTGACCATACATGAGCAGCACCATTATTACGAAATTCATTTTTTGCTTCACGGATACGTTCGGTTATATCCTCATTTGTTAAAGCTAGATCTTGCATCAAAGTACTAAATTTATATTCTGATAATCGACCGAGATCAAATCTGGCTCTTTTAGGTTCAATTGCCGATAATTCGTTCATATAATTAAGACAAGTATTTAAATTAAAATTTCAGTATATTTATAATGATTGAAACAAAGAACAAATGTGCTTGGCTCAAAATTGGACATACTTCTCCTTGTAATAAATCGTGCGTAAATGAATATTGCGGAAATCATGCGCAAAGTATCAAAAATGGAAGTACAGGACCAATACCATGTGTGCAATGCGGTATTGGAGTAAGAGGAAAAACTCGGCTGTGTTTAAAATCCGGCGGAAAAAAGTACAGGGAATTAAAACGATATTACGATAAGAAAGCTTCAGGAGAATCTCCTATAAAAACAGTAGAAGATTATCTGACCAGATTCTCTAAAAACGATTTAAACAAATAATATTATTATATATAATGACTCAGACAAATCAGATCCAAAATGATATTATAAGACAATTGAAAATTGAGTACTATGAGAAACACGAATTTGTGAAACATCCAACCATTAAAAATTATGAAGCGTCTCGAGCTGATGTAATTAGAAACTGTACATTGAATTTGTGAAACACCCAACCATTAAAAATTATGAAGCGTCTCGAGCTGGTCTAATTAGAAACTGTAGATTGAAAAAACCAGTCGGTAGTCTTGATACTTCTGGTTATTTTAGATTTACCGCTGGGGGGAAAAAATATCTATCTCATAGATTCATATTTGAGTTTCATTTTGGATTGATCAAAGATGGACTTGTAGTTGACCACTTTGATGGGAATACCCAAAATAATCATTTATCTAATCTGCAAGTCACTACACAGAGTCATAATTCTGCACGTGGAAATACAGGAAGATGTAAAGTATTTAAAAAGAGGGCTGTTAAATCCATAAATACAGAAACAGACCAAGAAATGACTTTTCACTCAATAAACGCAGCTGCCAGATATTTTGGTATACATCCGCAATCGGTACAATATGTAGCTGATAAAATACGCAAATCTACATATTCATTCAAATATGATCAGCGGGTAATATTTGAATATATTATATAACCACGTCCTCTTAACAAAAAATAGAATAAATAAATATTTTTTTTTACTGCATATAGTTCGACTCTATCAATTTTACCATGGGTTTTGTTTAGTCCTTGACTCTGTCAGGGGTACTCTATCTTCACTGTCGCTGCTCTCAGCGTCACTTTCATTTTTGCTAGAATCAGATAACATAATCTTTCTTAGCTGCATCACACGATTGTCCACAATCTTCTTTTTCTCGTATTCACGAGATAGTTCGGATCTGATATTTTCGATCGAACGTGCAAGAGGTGCAAATAGCTTTACCTGTTTGTCATTTACCATTGCCAAGGATTCTAACATAGACTGATAGATTAATTTTACGAATTTATAATTGGATGGTAATGTGTATTTATTGTCGATTTTTCGTTGTTTTAATATTTCATAATCGCATAATATTTTTTCAGGATCGAGATTATCAGAGAGATTTATTCCGTTATGTTTTAATTTTTTAATAGCAGAAATAATGGCATTAATGTTTTCTTGGTTCATTATATATATAAATATTTCTTTAAAATAAAAAATAATAATCAGTTTCTGAATAATTCTAAATCATATTATAAAATATGTAGTCCCCATAACCCTATGTGAACCCCTAGATTGCCAAACAACATTCTAGTAGGCTCAGAAGGTCAGGGGACTGTTTTGAGGATGATTATGATTATATACAGATGCTTATGATTATATACAGATGCTTATGATTATATACATATGATTGTATGAACATGAATATATACAAATGGTGATGATTTTGATTATATTTTTTGAGGACGGTACAAACATAAACTTATCTCTAAGAACTTAATTCTAAGGACAGCACAAACCCCATGTGACCCACCAGGTTGCCATATGACATCCTAGCAGGATCAGAGGTTACATATAAACTTATCCTAATGACATATGATTGTATGAACATGAATATATACAAATGGTGATGATTTTGATTTTTGCAGATGGCACAAACATAAACTTATCCTAATGACATATGATTGTATGAACATGAATATATACAAATGGTGATGATTTTGATTTTTGCAGACGGTACAAACATAAACTTAACAACAAACTTAACAATAGACGAAATACAACGGGGGGGGGGATTTATCTACGTCCAACAGATTTTATACAACTCTCCCCCCCCCCACATATAAACCCCGGGGAGTGCAAAATTACACCCACCACGTGGTTACATGGTGGGAAAGTTGTATTATTTTTCTGTTGGGTGTCGTACCCCCAATTATAAATAGCATCCGTCGCCAAATGCAAGATAATATCTTTAGCGTTTTTGGAGACTCGAACACGCGAGAGTCTGCACAACTTCGATCTACGTCTAAACGCCTTACCACTTCGGCCACCGCTCTCTAATCAATAATACAGTTAAATTTAAGTATATAAAATATTTGCGCTGTCTCACAGGACTTGTATTACTAATAGAATGTAGAACTGCAGCGTGAATTTATTTCAATTTTTCAAATATAATTCATAAAATAATCACACATTACATTTTCTGTACGAGTTATCGTTCGTTAAGGTCAAAATACATGTGTTAGAGCTAAAAATAACTCTACGCACTTGGTATATAAAACGGACGTGAATTTAAAGTCATCAGAGTTAAAAGATGCATAAATATCCTTTTCTATTACAAATTACTGATTCACTAACAGCTAATTGCTTACAGAAAACAAATAAATCACTAAATAATTAGCGAAAAACAAAATATATTCGTTGTCTGTAAATCGAACGTAGTAGTAAGGGAAATAATCGTTTAATTTACTCTGCAGAGAGAGTTAGCAGAGTTATCTCGCTTTATTATATATACAATTGCTTTAATCATAGGAATTGATTATTATTCAGATTTTATTAATTTTGATTAGTAAAGTACCCATCAGATAAGGAAATTTGTAACTATTTCATTAACAATAGTACCTATTTACCCATCAGATAAGGAAATTTGTAACCATTTCATTAACAATAGTACCTATTTACCTATCAGATAAGGAAATTTCTAACTATTTCATATATTTACTCATCATATTATTAAAAATCAGATTATTTCAGAATCAGATTATTTTTTCCCCATGATTATTTACTCGGACGTTCTACGAGCGTATATATAGATTAATATTAAGTGATTCTCCTCGTAGATCCAAAATGTATCCTGTCTGGTCAGTAAGTTTGAAATTTATTCTTGACAATAATGGATTATGTACACGTAGATAAACTGGATTAATTGGCTCAGATATAATCAACCACCCGGGCGGTACTTGAGGACTAAATGCATATAATATATACTCTTGTTGAGCCTGGTTAGACTTTAAAAGATCTACTTGATAGCTGTCATCAATTACGTCACATACTAGATTGACCGCGATTGTTGATGTTATATTAACAATACCAGGTGAGATATGGCGGCCTCCACCATGTGGATCATTATTATATTTAAGAATAGTTGGTGTAGGTATTAATTTTTTCCATGAATCACATATTCTTTTAAAGTGTTCATCAATAAGATCATTAACTGATTTCGTTAGCTCTTCAGAGTTAAATCCCGGAATTATAAATGTTGGTAGCTGTTCTTCTGTGATTCCATAATATTTAAGAAATACTGTTTTAAATAAACGTTTATAACTTACACGCTGAATAGGACCGTCTTCAATAACTATGTAAGTATTAAGAAATCTATCTGTCGGTACGTTTAATGTTTTTTCTCTGTCAACGCTAGCCTTATTTACATATTCTAAGTCTGATGCAACTTGATTCAAATGTTGTATTGTTTCAATTATTTGATTTTTTAAGTCATCGTTGATGGAAGTGCTGATGCTGGAAAATAAATTTCTTAGATCATTAAGTACACGTTCATGTTCAGATTTAATTGGTTTTGATTTTGAGTTAATTTCTTCAATGTTAATTGTTGCTATTCTTGTTGTACCTTTACCCCGAACGAAATCTATAAAATGAGTATACTGTGCATAACCACGATAAGCATCCGGAATCTCTATAAATGGATAAGTTTTTCGATATTCTGGAAGTTTTATAAATTTTTCAACATCTACGATGAAATCAGATCATTGTGGTTCTGGTGGTCCTTGATAAACTGGTGGTGGACCATCAGGCCATCCTAATACTGATCTAATCGAACTTTGATAAATATCTACGGAATGATCAGGGGAATTTATTTGAATCACCGCCGATAATGTTGGTTCGTAAACAGTAATTGCTATTTTTGATTCTTTTCCCGCAATAGATTTAATTCTGCGTTGTAACTCATCATTAACCTGTTCTATTTGATAACTGCCCGTTGGAATAGCAACTACTTGCCAATCAGGAGTTCCATCAGGCTTATTCTTATTAGCGAATACCAGCGAATTATTTGGCTGTAGTCCACCAAATGGTTTTGATCTAATATTTGGCCAGCTATAATAAACTCGCAATTGTGCTAATGCTATTTCTTTTGCAGGAATTGATGTTGGAAAATTGACACGAAACTCAGGATTGGTCGAACTTAATAAAATCATAGTAGTTTTTGACGGAGTCGTATTAGTGACGATCTGCTGAAGTAATTCCCTGTCTGTCATTATTATTATCGTTGTTATTTAATTCGCTAAAATCATTAGCGATCACCTTAAACGCGTCATCATAGGTTTTCATCATCATTGCGAATTCAGTATCGGATATTTCACCATTACTGACGCATGAAGAAATATACAAAGATAGTTTAGAACATGCCTCTGCCACTGTATGTAATTTGATCATATAATCGTGGAATTTAGTATTTGTACAGGTATCTATCTTTTTAGCTATAATACCGAGAACACCAGCAATAGTCGTTGATGCTGAAACGATAATCGTTATAACAGTAGGTGCTGTCATCGTCAATGTTGATAATAATAATCCTATTCCAGCAATAACAGCAGAAACAAAGTAAACAACCACATCAATGACAACTATACGCCTTCGATACTTTTTCATTTTTATGTTATAATAATCAATAAAATTATTTAGTTTAGCCAGACGCTCACGTACCTGATTGCATCTGTAACGTTGAACGTCGATGTAGGACTGAGGTCTTTGGTTTTGATCCATTATTGTTATATTAAGTGACTAATTGTGGTGTTTCAGCTACAAATTTCAAACACCACCAGTAAGACGTTGCGGTTATTGTTTGATCATCTGCTTCCAGTAAAATTATTTCTTCAGCATCTTTATTTAACACTATAGATACAACTCCAGAAAAAGCATCTGTTGAATGACGCCACGGAAATGTTGTAGTATAAATTTTAAACTTTGCAGAGCTGAAGATAGACAGTCTATACACACCAGTAACTTCCGCGGTATATTTAATAGTGTTATTTTGCTGTGACCATGTTGTTAATCCTGATGCTACTGTATATACGATATTTTTAATTTGTCCGTGTGGAATGTTAATCAGATTAGTTTTTTGAACAATATTTGGTATTCCACTGACAATATCATTGAGTTTCATGTTAACGTCGGCTAGTTGTATGTCAACGGTTGGTTGTTCCCCAAAAAAATCTTTAATGGTTTTGTTTATATTTCTACGAAAATTTAAGAACGTTTCTACATGTCTAGAAAAAGTATTACTGAGTGTAGTCATTTCGTCATTGATTTTTTTTAGAGGAATTTCCTTATCATCGACGTATTTCTTCGTCGCAGCATCAAAATCAGATTCTGGTGTTCTAAGATTGTTAATACCATTATTATTCATATTAAGAAATGCACGCATTATACCGCCGTTGACTAATACGTACTTAGATTCTTGATCGTCGACATATTTTTTTGTTGCAGCGTCTGTATCTGCAACTGGGTTTCCAAGGTCTATAATGTTATTTTGATTCATGATAATGTTACCCGTGAACAAATCACCAGCTTTCTTAATATAATCGCTGACTGACGTACCGGAATCTTGTATTTTACCTTGATCAGTAAAAGTAACTATATTATTAACAACCGCATTAGGAACTCGTATAAGTACATCTGGAAGATGTATATTACTAGTTTTTAATCGTCCTTCCTTATCCTGAAAAACAACTACTTCATTTTGATCAACACTGGTTATGTTTAATAAATCGTCAATCTCATTTCTGAGCTGATCGAGAGTTGCGTATTTAGATACATCAGCTTGCTGCTGAGCTTTACCACGAGAAGATCTTCCGTAAATATCCACCATTATATTTACTAATGTCTGTTTAAATGTGACAACGTAGTATATTCATGCACAACTTTGTGAGGTGGTTTTGTTGATTTTGATACAGCATCAAGTACGTTAAGTACTTCTCGACCACATATTGGTGGATCAGTTAATGTTTGTGTTGGTAGCGTTGAATACCATATTGGAGTACTTTGATCGCCGCTAATATACTTTAAGAATTCTTTTGGTGGAGCTAGTCCATATGAATCAAAATAAATAATTCCACGTGGATCAATTGCATATCCAACCCAATGTGTGCCTGGACCAGAGTTTTTATCGAGATTAATAATACCAGTTTCAATATTATTTGGTTTTTTTGGTAATTGATCTCTCATGAAAACTCCTCTAAAAAATTTTTTTTTAATTTTTTAGCAGCATCTAGTAAATCAAAATTGGACATAGGAGATATCAGTAAACTGTCCCTGGTAATCTCAGGCCTTTTCCGTACCATGAATGTGGAGTCCCTGGCAATCTTAGACCGCGACCGTATGCTGGGCCTGATAATCTTAGACGGCCCGGCTGTGGTACGTTTGGTGCTCTTAGACGTCTTCCGTGTTTTTTTGCCCGTGATCTTTTTTTTGAGCTTTCTGCGTGTATGATTCCCTGACCCGTTGCTTTCTTTAATGCCATTCCAGCAGCGGTTCCAACAGCGCCTAATGCAGCTGCTTTTGCAACAGCTGGGGCTGCAGCGGCTATTAATGCTGGTATAGCTGCAAGAAGTGGAAATATACCACCCGTCTTAACTATGTCTTTAATGGCACCCGCAGAAAGATTAAGTTTTATACCTTTATTTGATTTTTTGGCTTCATTGAAATGCCTGAGCTGACGTTCTGTAAGAGATAATTTATTTGAACCGCTCATCTGCTCTTTCTTTAGCGATATTTTTAATCCACAGTCATTTTTTGATGTTGATTGTAGCCTTTTAATCTGACCAGGAGTCAGACTAACACTAACGTGATTATATGACATTATAATTATCATAGATGATCTAATTACGTGTTACATATTTTCTACTGGAGCATCAACTACTCGCATTCGTCCACCAGCACCTTCAAGTAACATTGATTTATCGCTGAGTATAACAGCAATTGCTCTGTAATTAGGGACAGCTCCAATATCTCTATTAACATGAGCTCGAAAATGTATATCGACTACAGATTGTCTGGTTGAATCTAAATGTTCGAGCGAAAAGTAATAAATTGAATATAAAGTTGTAAAATCTAACTGTGATATTTGTAAACCAGTATCAATATTTTGGTCACGTCCCATGAACGTCATTAATCGATGATATGCACGTGCTACATGATTTTGATCGAAATTCAACAATATATCCTCGGATGGTTCTTGATGTCCATTTATCCTTAAAGAAACTTCAGAAACACCAAGTTTATCAAATATCATAATACTTTCATCTTGATCATTTACTCGTGCAGCATTTTGAAGCGCAATAAATATATGTCGCGGTGCAGAAACACCTTGTTGTGATGCTATTTGCCATGTAAATAAACCATTAATATTACTCTGGATAGCATCTGTGGTCATTGTCAACCATGATAACATTGATTTACCACCTTGACTCATAAAAGATATTAACCGATCTTCTTCAGATATTGTTGGAGTCATCACTGGCATCCATAATGAAAGCTTAGTAAGAATTACTCTACCAGCATCAACTGCACCAGGTCGCCAGATTGCATTATTGTCGGTTGCTTTTCGTACAAGTACAACTGTATGCTTAGCTCCAAAGATGACTTTCCTGACATTTCTACAGAATAAAAATATATGTGAAAGTGGAATTGCACATGAAAATGCTCTCCTATCACCTTTTAACATTGATGTACGTACTGAAAATCCTAAGTTAAAATTTGCATTCATCGATAATACTGCAGGGGCATCTGCAGCTCCTCCTGCAGCTCTCACATCACCTACATTAACGTTTCTACTTTCTGGAAAATCAGTTATATCCTTTGCAAACATCATTGATGGACCAGCCGATCTTGAATAATCATCGCTGTATCGTGCTAGACCCAATATCGTTGTGGCGACGTCGACGTCTTTCTGAATTGATTCAATATTTTTTCCGTCAATCATGTACGTAGCGCTGTCAAATAACGCCATAATACCATTATTAACAAAACCAACAATAACATTAGCTCCATATGCTACTGGTGCTGCAGGGGCAGCGTTATTTAAAATCTCACCTTCTACTTCAATAAAAGCCCCAGCGGGTAGGAAATACCTACTTGTATCCTGAACCTGTAGTTCAATTCGTCCACACTGATCTGGAATTCGAGCGTCATAAGAATAATATTGATAATCACGCACAGACTCATCTTTGAGTACTGGTGCGTCCATGTCGAATGCGGGATCAGATATACGTTTGAACATATTTATTATATTTACTATCGTCTAAAACGAAGACCACTTCCTGCTATCAGACTAGCGGTTATATTTTTTTTTCTTTTTCTGACATTGGTACATCAGCCAACTCCGCTAGTTTTTGAGTAGCAACTTGATTTATTATTTTACTGACATTTGCAGGCATTACTTCAGTACTAGGTAATTTTACTAGTTGAGGTTTTCGTCGTATTAATCGTGCTAGTCTATCTTTGATCGCTGAAAACGCTTTACTAGCAACATTACCCATAGCACCAATACCTTTTTCACGAACAACATCAATAGCTTTCATACCCAGTTGCTTTGCAATCGGTATTGCTTTTGGGGCTATCCTTCTAAATAGACCTTGAACAACATCACCTAGTCCATCTCCGTAGGTTGTTTTGTATACTGGTAATCGTGAATTTATTACCCTGACCATGGTTGGTCCATGGTGAGTACTATGTACGATCCGTTTATTATAGTAATTGTATTTAATTACGTACTCAGCCACTGTAGTAGTCATCGGCAATTTCATTAATAAGAGACTGATAAACATCAACGTCCATGACACCACCTGTGAATAATCGTCTACAGATATCGGCCGCTTCATTAATTATTTCTGGAGAATTATTACCAGCTCGATTTCCTCCAATGAGTATTTCTAGTCGTTCAACATCAGCAAGGACATTATTAGGACAGGTAATAAGACCACTTCCCTGATTAGTAAATCCACTTCCAGTTGCGCCAGGATCTTGATATTCCTCTTCCTCCTTTTCCTTTTTGCTTGGTTTCCGTTGTTTTGAAGATTGTATTAATGGTATTCGTGATTTTGGAGATTGTATGGACATTAATTTTGGTGATGGTATATCTCTAAATAATGGACCTTCTTTAGCCTCTTTGACTTGTCTCATAAAAGTATTAAAATCATCTCTATATTTATCGGTGATTTTAGATATACCACGAGATTGTCGAAATATAAAAGGAACCCAATTTTTTTCAGGAATATTAGCGGTGTCTGGATCTAATAATCTATCACGTTGCGAATATCCTGTTGCGGCAACCGCAACATCGTTTTCTTTAAGTAGTCTACGACCATATTCGGTTAATTGGGCTGGTTTTATTTTTGGTTTTGGTTTTGGCGTAACAAGATCCATTACGTCACCGACCTCCTCACGAACTTTGTTAATGCCCTCAAGTACTTGTTGTACTTCGTAGAATCTTTTTTGTTTTTTTAGTTCTTTCTGCTATTTTGCCAGTCACCGCAGCGGTTTTCTCCAATATTGGTTTAATGTTCTTAGTTGTTTCAGTAATTGGTTTAAATAATTGTTTTGTATCCTCTTCAAATTCAACATGAGATTCTTGTCGTTGTTGTAGTTGTTGTTTGACAGCATCACGAAGAGGTAAATATTTTCTAATTGCTTCTAGTCGCTCTCGAGCTAATCTAGCAGAGTGAGGTTCGCCTATAAAGACCATTATTAATAATATTTATACTGGCTGTTTAATTTATAGCAGCAGGCAGGGTGAAAAACAACAAAAATTAATTGACCCGGTAAGTAAACTAAACGCATTATAAAAATAAAAACAAAAAGTCAAAAATAAAATAACAAAAATAACTGTCTGTTCCCCAAAAAATGTCTTATTTTTCATAGGTGGTTTTAGTTGTCCTTTATTTTTACTTCTACTAATAATAATAATAATGATGGCGGAGCGTTTAGCGGAGCCATTATTATTATAATTAGTAGAAGTAAAAATAAAGACTTAAAATACAATAAAAACTAAAATGCGATTTTCATATCCTCATGAAGGTTCGGTTTAGCGTTATTGACATTATTTTTTTTTTTTCAGCCCCTGTAGGAACCTTTATTTTTGTAAAATAAGGTCAGGAAAAAAGTTATAGGGTTCACCCTGCCTGCTGCTAATGCTATTCAAAATCAGAAAAAATAAAATGCTATTCACAATCAGGTAACCGGTAAGTATATAGTAATTCCTAAAACATATATATGTAATCGGATTTCATAGCTCAGTGCAGGAATGTTGGAATTCTCGTACTGAAGGTCTGTGGTTCGATTCCCATCACTGGCATGGTCAATGGAGGCGATTTCAATGCCATTTGTCTGAGATAATTGGGGGTACAAAATTCAACAGAACAAAAATACGCTCTCCCACCATATCACCACGTGGTGTACAAAATCTGTTGAACGTAGAGAGAGGGCCCGTCTGTATGTATGTACTGTCCTTAGAGATAAGTTTATATGTAACTAAAGTGCCCAGTAATT
The DNA here is from genome assembly GCA_016617855.1 of Megalonaias nervosa. Lineage (NCBI taxonomy): Eukaryota > Metazoa > Mollusca > Bivalvia > Unionida > Unionidae > Megalonaias > Megalonaias nervosa. Next base: position 38,957 of record JAECUM010059233.1, on the reverse strand, counting down.
TTTCATTGAGGTTAAAATCGACAGTAATCAGTGCCAGTAATTTTCCATTGAGGTCAAAATGGACAGTTAACCAGTGCCAGTAATTTTCCATTGAGGTCAAATGGACAGTTAATCAGTGTCAGTAATTTTCCATTGAGGTTAAAATGGACAGCAATCAGTGCCAGTAATTTTCCACTGAGGTCAAAATGGACAGTTAACCAGTGCCAGTAATTTTCCACTGAGGTCAAATGGACAGTTAATCAGTGCCAGTAATTTTCCATTGAGGTCAAATGGATAGTAATCAGTGTCCAGCAATTTTCCATTGAGGTTAAATGAGGTTAATTCAATCAAAAAAGGTTTATTCTTTCTCCGACAAATCTTCGGGGTGGGGGTCTCTGATCTAGAATCCGCATTTGGTTTAGGATCAGCCTATTACTATACTGAAAAAAAAAATATATTTTATCACAAAAAAGTTAATCCAGCAGGTAATTGGAGTTCTGGTCCAGAATCAGCATTTGGTTTAGGATCATCTTTCCAATTTTTGGTAGAGAGGTGGGGTCTCCTCTCCAAGATCGAAAAAAAATTTCTGGCCATTCCAATAAAATATTTTTAGTCTTATTTTGAGCTGAAAATGACTCCTTAATAAAAATACAAAATAGAAAGTTTTATAGGATAATTCTCGGTTTGGTTTAGGATCTGCCTCTTAGTTTACTACTATAAGCACTATTGTCAGTGTCATTTAACCAATGTGTGCGCACGAGAACAAGGAATATGAGACCTTATTAAGCAGGGTATAAAGGTTATTTTCTGCTTTGAGTAGACAAAAGGAACGTTTTCGCTAATCATGTGGAAACATTCTATTGTCACGAGAGGCGAAGCCATGAGTTTCAGTACAAATATTTCCAGGTCACGGGTGGAATATTTCCTTATACCTGATTAAAAAAAAAAAAAAACGTAGATTTTCTTTTTATTATATATTCTTAAGGCAATATCCTTAGAGGTATTACATTTAATTTAAATTGCATTGTCTAATGTAAATCTCTTAAATCTCTCCTTAATTTTGTAAATAACGATATGCAAATACGTAGCAGATGCACTGCAAAAAGTTCTAAATTACAATTACTTAGGTCTCATTAAGATATGTAAGGTGAAGATACGAAATATGATGCAGATGATACATAATGTAATTCCTAAAGTCCCTAAGTAAGATTTGTGATCTTATACATAACACAATCACTTAAGCTGTTGGTACCTGTCTGTATTCCAATTAACTTACAGGAAATTCACAAACACAATTGTCAGGTGTTACTGCAGCTGGATGAATCCATATTTTGTTTCTGTTTTGACGTTCTATGTCTACTTTTTGTCTACGTTGGGTTTAGAATGAAAATAGTAGCTGACAAAAAAAAAACTTCACTCACAGATGTATGTACTAAATTAGTAAAATAAAACCAACGTTTAGGACAATCAACATGTCTAGTACATATAACATCTGCATGCCTCCAACATAGATACCTTAAATAGATAAGTTAAATTTGTTGTCTTATTTTTGATGCCACTGTTAGCTCATTTTTAGCTATATCCTGCCTATGAAATGAGAGCTAAGTGTCTTTCCCAAAAAGAGACATAGCATCCAACCCGGGCTGTCCTGGGCGGGTATCGATATAGCGATCCATTTTGGGGAGAAGGGAGAGCAATCATACCCACAGTAAGGCTTTAATTCCAACCAAAATTCATAACACTGAATACAATCATCAATCGGGGCCCCGAGTGGCCGAGTGGTCTAAAGCGCTGACCGTTACGGATCACTGCCATCTCACCTCTGTCTGCGTGAGTTCGAGTCCAGGCTCGGCTAACGTGGGTACGTGAGAAAGCCTGCCAGTAGCTTCTCGTGGGTCGGTGGTTCTTCCCGGGGTTTTCCAGGGTTCTTCCTCCACCATTAATACTGGCCGCCATGTATAGCCTATCTTGTGCTGAAAAATGGCGTTAAACCCTATAACAACAACAACAACAACAACAACAACAACAATCATCAATACTATGATGTTCATACCCAGCTGATACATAAAATATTTTCCCCTGAAGTAAGTCACAATGCTCGTAAGTTCTTAATCGTTATTAGCGAAATTACTTTAATAATGCATCTGTTTTTATTTTTCAAAAGTAAGATCGATGATTTCAATTTTTATGATAAATAAAAAGGTTATGATTCTTCCTGCAATATACAGAGACAGACAGACAGACATTTTTGAAATAATGTCGTTTATTTTTTGTATCAAAGCTATTGTAAAAATAGACGAAAATATTTTCCGTGGGGTTTTTCCTTCTCACTCGTGTATTAATCTGTTTCTTCTTCACCTTTTCCCTTCTTCTTTAGTCGATTATGTCAGAATATCTTATGGATTTCATGTTAACAAATAAAATCGTATTTTTACCTACCTTGTTTTTGTTACTAATATTTATTTACGTTTCCTTTTGGGTTCAGTTCGGTTTCTATTTGGCAATAAGTTTTGCCATTATTGTGAACAATTAGACGAACCTGCTGAATCGACTTTGCAAAGTAAAGGTTTGGGTAGGGAGACAGAAACTTTTACATTAATGAAAAAATTAACATGTTATACGTTTCTGTGCAAGTCTACAGGTCATGACAGTTCTTATGAACCGATTTTCATTTTCGTGTAACCCATCCTTCAAAGTTACCCGAGTCTCGCAGAATACAAAATCGCGGTTCTACAAACCGTGACACTCGCCTTCATATGACCTCTTCTTCATAATTGGGAAATTCGGTTAACTGTGTTGTTTCGTACATCCGGAGACCCAATTCAACAAGGGAGATAAATCTTGTGCATCAGTTTTCGTACGCGTCTCCGTACTTACTTACCTTGGAAGCTAGACAAAAATGTACACAATGCGGTAAACTTGAAAATAGAAAAAAAAGGATAATGAGCTGCAGTCTAAAGGTTGAATACAGATTATAATCAATTATACAGCGAGCAGGATTTGAGCAAGGCAAGTGATTGAGAAGAACCTTTAGGACCAATTGTCATTCTACATTTAACCTACCTCTGAAGATGCTAAGGTGACAAAAAATTTGGTACGGCCATGGAGAAGATCCCATCTCTCACAGCTGTCGTCACAAATGCACTCTGATACAAATTAACATGCAAATTAGTGTTGTTTGTTAATTGACGATCGGTTATTTGCTTATAGCTTTTAGGAACCGAGTCACCATGATAAGAGGGATAATATTATTAACGTTATATATACAGTTGGGTCTCCTGGTGCAAAAGCAGATAGTTGGGAACTTAGGATATTGCTTACGGTCAAGAAATTGAAGATGTGGGTGTTAAACACTTTCCCAAGGCAGTGAAGATGTGCGTTTTAAAACCTTTCCCAAGGCCGTGAAGACGTACGTTGTAAAACATTTCCCAGGGCAGTCAAGATGTGTGTTTTAATATATTTCCCAAGACAGCGAAGATGTGTGTTTTAATACCTTTCCCAAGGCAGCGTTGTAAGAAAACGGATGTAATTCTCCCTATCTCTGTTCTTATGTACTGGAATTAAATATGTTTCTTTCCATACAGTCAAGAAACAGGAATTCGTCAAAGAATAGTTTATTATTAATCAGACGTGTCTCGCATATTCTTTAACATCTTCGTTTAGAACCTTGTGCTGAATAGCATACCGACCACGTACTTGTTGGTTTATCCACACTTTTCAAAACCTAGAGAACGTTAGCAGTAGAAAGAGTTACAGTCTGGGTCTCCAAATGCTGTCGGTACCTTACTTCTTGTGTTACAGTAGGAGTCTCCTAATGCTGTCGGTACCTTACTTCTTGTGTTACAGTAGGGGTATCCTAATGCTGGGAGAGAATCGTAAGTAATATCCACGTTTGCTTACTCACGAAAATAATTACAGAATATAAGTTCCACTTCTCTCCAGCAGTGAACGTGATTTAAAGTGTTCTTATATCATGGTGGTTACTCACTCACTTGACTGTGTTCGAGGTAGAAATTTATTTGTTATTTTCTACAACGTCCTTGGGCAGAGACTTTTGTTGTGATTTACCAGTTTTTAAGAGCTTTAGAACATTCTGTAACTTGTAGCCATGGTACACTTTTTTTTTTTATTTTTTTTTTTTGCCTCTAAAACTAGCGCAGTGATTCCGACAGATTGTCCTCTAATTGACCTGATAGAGGAGTTGGCTCCATTTGTGCAATAATTTTCCGAATTTCGCTAGGGATCGTCTCTCATTTTGACAATAATGTTTTTGGCATATTCATGCAATTGAAACAGACAGATGAGCTTGTGGAAGGTTAATATTCTTTGAGATCTTTAGTACCAACTGGATCTGAAAACTGGAAAAAAATATACTTTGTATACATTTGATCAATTGCTGGATACAGTGACATCGATTGGGAAACTTGCGCGTGAAAAGGAGAAAAGTTTTAAAAATCAGTTCTGATTGAGACAGGGCTTTATCATTTCTGGAGCTACTACATTAGTTTCAGTAACGATAACTCTTCTGGAGACGTAGTAACTCGAAACTCGACGGCTTTATAATCATAAAATGATAACTTTCTTTACAACTGTACATACTAATCTTCATTCTTATCTTCCTGCATTATTTCAGAGTTATGTTATACGTATTACTAACACAGATTTGTGCAACGCAAACCATTTGCAGGCGCCTTTTTGCAGAAGCAATTTGCGTCAAATTTCATTCGTACCAACAGCTATCAGAAAGTGGAATAGCTTAAATCAAAGCATTGGACGAGCAAGCATTATCGAACAGGAGATTTGTATTACCTTCCAAAATACTTTTATACGGGTTCCAGGGTACCAGACAAGACAAAATATACTTTTGGGGGCAAATTCTAAATTAAAGCAGGACAAACAAACTGGGGGGGGGGCTATTTCCGCAGCCACCGCCACCCTCCACCTCAAGTTGCACTTAGAATTCCAAACCTTTGTTATCATCTACATATCCTCCTGAAACTTCATATAGCTGCGGTGGTGCGAGTTTGAATCCTACTATCAAATCAGCCTGGGTCAGATACCCTGGTGTATCCTTGGGCAAGGCACTTGACTCCAACTGCCTCAGAACTAAATGACCTGTTTGTTTGACTGTGCCGTAATGCACCAAACCTGAAACTTCATCCAAGATATGATTAGCTTCCCCATTGATTAAGATGAATTTCAGGTCTCCTTGGTGAGGCACTCAGGATATCAAACCTTCGTTGTCATAAATTTATCCCCTTGAAAGCATCTTTTAAACTATGACCACTCTCCTTCAGAATTTAAAATGAGTTAGGTCACAATGATAACAGAGACGGAAGGACGGATGTAAAAAGTCTGTGTAAAGAATGACGAGTATCATAGACATTGTGTTATAGATTCAGAAAGAGGGATTTAACCGATTAGCTTCTCCAGACTACTTTCTTGTAATGTTGCAACACATTATTTACCGCCTTTGATTAGAAGAATGTATTTTCTCCCTAATACGAGTTATTTATCAATGATATATTTTTGCATTGGTTTTCTTAATATTAGTCTTTTGTTATTTTTCAAACATTTAAAGAATTTGCCCAAAAGTATGGATTTAGTTCACGGTTTTTTTTTATGGTTCTTTTTGTTTTGTTCTTTTGTTGGTTTTTTTTGGGGGGGGGGTTGTAGTTTTTGTTTTGTTTTGTTTTGTTTCTTTTGTTTTGTTTTGCTTTTTGTTTTTGTTTGGTTGGGGGGTATTTTGTTTCATGTTTTTTAGCCTGTTGGAGAAACAGATACTTTACGGCTGGAGTTGCGATATTTAGGGTGACGTTCTCTTCTGCGTAGGTGTAAGACGATTGATAGAAATCATACACATTAGTACATAATAAGTGGCAATGATGCATAAAGTTTCATTTCAATCGAAGTAAGCTACCTAAGATATTTTTAAAGCATAGAAAAAAAGCACTACCTGTGGAAGAACTGAATCTATTTTTGTTTTTGAAAGAGAATATGTTCGAGGATGACATGAAAACTCATTTTTCGGATATGATAAACTTTTCTCAAGCATTATTATTGGTTTTCATCCCTGGGAGAAGGTAACACATCTTTTGTTGATAGAAAGTGACAAAGTTGAATAACCTGCTGCATTTAATCAGAAGGCAAAGCAAGAGGGAAACTATTACACTTTATTGGTATTCGAATGTTCGTCATTGACGAATGCTTAACATAAAGGTACCTGCTTGACTTTTTCGAATTACCTTGAGCCACCTGGCTTCTGTTCGTGTAGAATAAACATATATAAGAAGTCACTTCCTGCTGCTAAACCCTGCTCAGTAGTTAATTATGTACTCATACGCATGTAATTCAATTTTACTATGTAACTATTTGGATATTACATATTGTTAACTTTACACCATACATGAACTGTTACTAAGACCATACCATTTTTGGCTGGCCTAATCTACAGACAAAGCAATAATAATAATAATAATAATAATAATAATAATAATAATAATAATAATAATAATAATAAGTTTATTATTAATAATAATAATTTCAATAATAATAATTTTAATAATAATAATAATAATAATAATAATAATAATAGTTCTTTCTCACCGCCCCGGTGGCCTAGTGGTTAGAGCGTCCGCCTCGGATGAGGGAGGTCGTGGGTTCAAACCCCGGCCGAGTTATACCAAAGACTTATAAAATGGTTTTAACAGCTGCCTCGGTTGGCGCTCAGCATTAAGAGGTTAGTGTTAGGTCTGGTCGGCTTGGTGTCAGGATAATGTGACTGGGTGGGACATCATGTTACATGTCTGCGGCATGATGCCCCAGTGCTAGACATCACTATAAACTGCCACACTGCAGACATAGTAGCGATATAACTGAAAAGTTGTTAAAGCTACGTTAAAATCCAAATCACACACACACACACACACACACACACACACACACACACAAAATTTTTTACGAGGATACCACATTTGCTCATGAAAGACCCATATTCCTCGTGGTCCTCAACTTTTATAACAGGTTATGTTACCAACAAAGACTTTATATTGAACTCCGTCGACTACCACAGACCCTAATGTTTTTATTGCAAGATATATTGTTTTAATATTGATATTTATTGCCATATCGCCGTTTGGTCATTGCTAGCATCATCATCGATGTGGACAGACCGTTTTTTCATCTACCAGTTAAGCAGTAAAAAAAAAAAATGCTTATTACCTCAAGCTTTCTCCTCTTCTGTATAGCTCTGCTCCCTGACCTATATCGACTACGACTCGTCGGCGTGCTTCCCGTCTTCTGTCTTGTTGTCAGAATAGAAAAATCAAAAAGAGTCGGCACTGCATCAGGTTTCAAACGCAAACTTTTTGACTCAAACCCATTACTTAGCGCGAGTCTCGGGTCTTTTGAGAAACATTCAGGTTCGAAATGTCTCTGCACAGGAGTCTGCAGTTTTATCAATAAAGCACGACGAAATTTCTGACAACATGAAATCACCTTATCGGTATTATAATTTAACACAAGGAATGCAAGCGTGACCACAACCATCCGCTCGATTCGACTTTTCTCACGCGTCTTTTATCAGAATCGCAAGAAGACTGAAAAACTACACATATCCATTCAAAAAACAGTAACGTACCAACGCATAACTCTCGGACGACCATCGCATGAATCCAATCCGGCGAATTAACCTTTATTTTCACCATTATGGTCACAAACCCTGTAAAACAGAACTCATTGCAGGAAGTAGCCCATTTCTACCACGGGCTAAATAACGTCATGAAACTAATTTTACAACATAAAATGTTTAACTTGTTTTTTCTTTCAGATTGTATCATTTGATAATTTTTGTATAAATTTACAGAACAGAAATATGTAGTTAAAGTTCGGATAGTACAAATAACGGTTGATGACGTCATCACATTTCAAATATTAAAGCCTAGACGGATGCTGGACCCGGAAGATTGAAAAATGTGCAAACTTAAACAGATAAATGGACTACGACATTAGCTTATCTTTGAAAATGATAGATAAGTGCTTTCCCAATGGAACGCACACAAGCCGGATGAGGGTGGCCTTGATTTCTGGAACCCGTGCATTATTTATCAGACTCTGTACCAACTGGGTCACAGTGGCACACACACACACACACACACACACACACACACGAGAGAGAGAGAGAGAGAGAGAGAGAGAGAGAGAGAGAGAGAGGATGCAGGTAACACAAAATACTAAAATTATCAGGATTAATGTGTATACAATGCGAGGACAGTCTGAACGCTATCAGCAACTGTATGTATGCATTCATGTATGTGCAGAGTGAGAGCATTTTTTTTTTTTACAACTTTTGAAAATAGTAGTAATATAATACTGTAAATAACATCTTCATGATGCATTCATTTTTCTGAGCAAATTCAACTAATTGACGGAGTCCGTATTATTAAATGTCCCTAGTATTAAAAGAGAACAGATTCTGCGCCTTGTTCGGAACGGTTATTAGACCCTAACGCATATTCACTGCAGGGTAGAAACTGGTAGAAATGGGCTACTTCCTGCAATGAGTTCTGTTTTACAGGGTTTGTGACCATAATGGTGAAAATAAAGGTTAATTCGCCGGATTGGATTCATGCGATGGTCGTCCGAGAGTTATGCGTTGGTACGTTACTGTTTTTTGAATGGATATGTGTAGTTTTTCAGTCTTCTTGCGATTCTGAAGCGATAAAAGAAGCGTGAGAAAAGTCGAATCGAGCGGAGGGTTGTGGTCACGCTTGCATTCCTTGTGTTAAATTATAATACCGATAAGGTAATTTCATGTTGTCAGAAATTTCGTCGTGCTTTATTGATAAAACTGCAGACTCCTGTGGTCTCTGGCACAACCTGGTGTGTTGAGTTGGCGTAAAGCCTTCTGTCTTTAATTTGATCGCCCATACAGATCTCCTTTTAGGGTCCTTTGGAAATGTGAAAAAACTAATCTTCTGTCCGGAACTGCTATTATTCACACAGTTTAGAGCTGCGCATTGAATTATGGTGTTTCTACTTGACACTGAATATGAATATGACTCTTGTATGTCTCAAATGACGTCACATCCTGTTTGTATGTAAGGGAGCTAACAAAGTTGGCGCAGGTTCTTTCCATTTGATCTCGGAATACAGGACAGTATTTTTTTATGAAATGTTTGTGCAAATACAATAGATGCAAAGAAAAAAAAACTGAGCGGGATAGATTATATACACAAACTGCTACATATCCTTCTATTTACAATAAAATTGTGCAGGTTGGGGTTTTTGTCCCCTTTAAACACAAGGTATGCTTGCATTCTTATTCCGCAGATTTCAAACGGACTAATATGTGTAACTATAGTAATCAGCAGGTGCATATATGAACAATATACTCTACACAGGTATACATATTTCAGCATGTCAGAGGTCATATATACATAGACAGAATAAAATACGTACAAATTATATACGTATCAAATTATACGATTCCCTATTGGGAGACTATAATATATATCATTCCAGCTGATCAAGAAAGACATTCTGTAATGTGATTTTAAACGAGGCAAGGGGATTTTTATTACGTATCCTAAGGAATAAGGATTTCCAAAAGGTAGGTGCTGATACAGTAAAAGAACTTTTGAAATGGTTGTTCTTCGATAATAGAATCTGGAGTTCGTTGTTGGTTGTTGATCAGATATTACACTTAGCAGCAGAGAGGCTGAACCCTACAACTTTTTAAAGACCTTATTTTTGAAAACTAAGGGTTCCTACGAAGGCTGAAAAACAAGTTTTTGCCTTAATAATGAAAACTTCTCTAATTGACAAAATTTTTTCCGATTTTTTCACGTGCTGGTCACTACGCGTATGTCATTCAGCCTCTCTGCTGCTATGGTTTTTATCCAAAAATTGTATCAAGTCCGTTACGATATCTTGACCTCGGATCATGTAAATTTATTGTTACAAAACCAAAGGGAGCAGCTTGTGCTTTTGAAAAGAAATTTTTAAATTTGTTCATATCCATGTCCCCAGAACACCAAGTATAATAAATATTTTGCAGCGTATGATTATCAACTCCGTTGAACACAACTAAAACGTTACAGTTATCCCTGATCACTTTTGGAATTTGTGTATAACGCTGTGTAACATAAATCACGTCTGTGTTTTTGTGACGGCCTCGTGAAAATATCCTAGCTGGATTGGATTGTTTGTCCAGCATGACATCATCGTATACCACGAGGTTATTAATGAATCCATCCAGATCATCTACGGATGGCGCTTCATCAATATCAGTAATAAAGTCTATGACTTCACTGTCTTCATGCAACAAGTTTGCATTGTCATTAAAATCATTAAGTACATCGCAACATCGCTGGTCATCTACAGATGGCGCTACTAAATACAATTTATCCCACTTCAGCCATCTCATTATCAGATTAAGCAGTAATTGCGTCTTACCAGATCCGGACGGACCTATTATAATCATTCTGATAGAATTTGGTAACGCTGGATGGTGCTTTACTGGCTCTTGTTTTCGTGTCGCAGAAAAGTCAATTATATCCATATAATAATAATATGAGTTTATATTGCGTTCGATGTAGAACAACAACCCCCACATTTGGATTGACAACGATAACAACAAAAAATAAGAGACGCGCACTTACAGGTAAATGTACAAAATGTGGTACAAGCAAATATAAATTTATTTCGTCCTTGATGAATATCAAGGGTGGTGATATAGCCGCTTCATTAGGGAAATTGCCAGGAACTCCATGGGCTAAATACCCCGGCGAGAAACAGTTTCCGGGATATAATTATTGTGGTCCTGGAACTCGTCTCGATATCAGACTCGATAACAAAGATCAACCAAAACCTGGAGAGATTCCTGTAAATAAGATTGATCAAGCGTGTCACATTCATGATGTTGCTTATAAAAGTCCAGATTTGCAACAGCGGCATCTCGCAGATGTAAAGTTGATTCACGCGTTAAATTCTATAACTAATAAATCTCTCAGAGAATCTCTCGCTAGTTTTCTAGTAAAATCTGCTATGAAAGGTAAAATAATGCTAGGGGCTGGTAATTAATCAACTGATTATTATAATGGAATCTGTTTATTATTCCCCGAGAGGATATTGGAGAGGTAAGGCAGCGATTAGCAAACTTGCCGCTTCAGCAAAAGTTTCACGTGATGTAGCTGCAGCGTGGTTAGCACGACAGGCAATATGGCAAATCTTTCTAAGTCCACCTAAAAAAATTCAACACGCACATTTCGATGTCAGTGTTCCTAATGAAGTTCATCAAGCGGATATACTGTTTTTACCACACGATACCATTAAAATCGGCAGACGTCAACACACATACAGATACACGTTAACCATCGTTGACGTTGCGAGTAGATATAAAGAAGCGGAGCCGCTATCAACAAAAACAGCATCTGAAGTTGCATCTGCGTTTAAACGAATTTATCAGCGAGGATCCGGACCACATGGTGGTCTACGATGGCCAAAACTACTACAGGTCGATCCTGGCAAAGAATTTCTTGGTGCAGTATCATCGTTGATGAACAAGCATAACGTTAAAATCAGACAAGGACACAAGGAAATTCATCGTGATCAGGCAATCGTTGAACGATTTAATCGAACACTTGCTGAGCGGTTATTCGGGTATCAATATGCGAAGGAAATATCCACAGATACAAGATCTCGTGAATGGGTTGCGAGGTTACCAAGTGTGATAGCTGCGCTGAATAAGGAAATTACTCGTGCAACTTCTATGAAACCGTCTGATGCGATCACAAAAAAATATATACAGATAAAACGTGAATCTACTTCTCAACCAGTACTTGGTAATGTTACAGTAAGATATTTATATGAACCTGGCGAACTTGAAGGAGGCAGAAAAAGAGCAACTGATCCTATTTGGAGTGTGACTACACACAAAATTTCCAGCGTGGTAAGGTCCACAGGTAGACCTGCAATCTACAGATTAGATTCAACTGCTCCTCAGCGTGGATTTGTACGCGAACAATTACAAATAATTCCTTCAGACACGCAATTATCACCAAGCACACTTTTATAAACTTGCAAACCCCCGACGTCGATTACACTCCAAACAGGTCAGCATCACATTTTCGCGTGTGTGACCAAGACTACTATTAATTCTATCAACGGTAAATTGTCTTGGGTTATTGCTCGAATACTGTCACAACATTATTGCGTTGCAATTTGCGCAATGATTATTTTGTCGTTGTTTTAACATCATAATAAATTCAGCATCTATATCAAAATCGCGATTATTTTTTTTGTCACACTGTTTATAACTGGCTATTTTTTTATTGATATCGACACTGTTAGTGATTTCTTCGGTTATTACGCAATCCATGATAACCCGTTTCAGTTGAGATATTCTTCTAACTCGAGACACTGCGAGATAAACTAAATTTGACCACTCAATACGATCATCGACGATCCAAATACTAGTATCAGTGATAGTTAATCCCTGCGACGAGTGAATCGTTATAGCGTATCCTAACGTCCATGGCGATTTATCCATGTTTAATGCGCTCTCAACAACATCAACAGCGACAGGAACAATATCATTTAACACAAGATTTTGTATTAGGACACTTTCAGCGTCTACACCAGGAATCTCAACATCAACATTTTGTTGTTTAGTATCTGCTGGGCGATAACACAGCGGCACAGGTAACGTTGGGAATTTTTCCTTATGTAACGTAAATAATTTATTTTGCAGCTCATCACGAACTATTTTTCTATTAGCAACTATCAAATCAGCAGGTTTCCATAGGGTCCAAAAATCATTCATGGACGTTTCTGGAATTACCTCACGCATTACTTCACATTGTATTTTATCTGGTTGTAGTCGTATTAATCTTTTAAATTCTTTTAGCGACTCATCAATAGCTCTATGGTCATCAGATATTTCTTCGTAATAATCTACAAATGTTTTCAACCACTCATGTGGAGACTGCCCAACAAAGGGTGGCGGTTGACCATGATCCCCACACATAATCACAGCAGTATTCTTTAGTAACAGCCAATCAAGAAATATTTGTAATACCTCCAGCGACACCGCACATATCTCGTCCCATATAATATACTTAGGTATATATTTTTCACCCATTCGTGATGGAGTCCATAAGTCTCCGCACCATCTAAAGAAACTATGATATGTACATGATTTTACTCCTCGTTGCTTTATTTCCCTGGCGAGTTTGTGCGTCGGTGTTAAAACAATCATATCTAAACTCATGAATAAGTTAATCGCGCGTGTTGTTTTACCTGAACCTCCACACCCATTAAGATAAACGGTCTTATGTCTAGATACAGGATCATACACGGATGGTGCAGATGATTTTGATGCTTGATTATTATTTCTGTAATATGTCTCCGCAATTTCAACATCAGCAGATTCACAATAACTAAGTATATCTTCATGTTTTATCCTCCACGTTCCCCATTCACCATTACCGAGTTTTAATAAATCTTTATATTTTTTGTGTATATAAAATGAATCCGTAGCGACTCTGACAGCGTAACGAGGAAATCTGTTTATCATCGATAATAGATTTAACGAAACGTACGCTAGCATCGAAGATCTTAAATGAGTAAACTGCGGTGACTCGCCATCAGTATAGCTCACAATGGTACCTAGTTTTGTTTCATCTGATAAATAAGCATTACATCGGCTTATAAATTTGTTTTTCTCCATCGTATCAGCGATTATAAAATCGAGTTCATCATCGTCCATAATCAATCTTGTACACGCTCGTTTATGATCATGTGATCCTCCTTGTGTAAACTTACCGATTATTTTTCTGCCGAGATCCTTTGCAAGTTTCTCATCGTGTTTAGCATCAAATACATCAGGTTCTGGCAACCAAACTTGCTTCTGCACGCTGTATGATATAATTGCTTCAGTTACTTTCAACGATATTAAAACTCCAGCATCAAGCATATATCTTAGCAGAACTATTGGACCCCAACGTCGCTCTGAAAAATGTCTTCCAAACCACGCATAAACAATCGGATGGAGATCCGAGTGTAACTCAAACGACTCTATGCGGGCGAATCCGGTTAAGCCAAATCTGGTAAGGGTCCGTTTATCGCAACCCTGGTCATGTCATGTGTAGGATGTCCAAATCTATTAAAGTATTTAGAACAATCTCCATATCCAAGAAAACTTCCAGGATAACACGCTACCATATCAACTGAGATAACGTCGTTGTAATCGTATCTAGTATTCCATAATCCACCGTGTCCGTATTCGATACAACTCCTCACGACATCTTCGAGAAATTCCGATCGTGTCGGTTTCCATGAGATTTTCTCCTGAGCGAAATGAGCAGCAACCGATGGTACGGTAAAACAATTACTTAGTAATTGTCTAACTTTGACATCGTCAGAAGTATATTTCAGCGCAAGGTTTTCCATTTCCTCATGAAGAGATTCTGTACGATAAATATCACCGTTAGACCGTACAAATTGATCATGATTATCATATTCCGAACTCTGAAACAGCCACACAGAAACAGGGTCACTTTTACTGATATCACCGATAGCATCGAATACATCACCGTGGTAAAATTTAACCATTCTTTCTCGTGGAAATACAGTTACAGCATTAGTCCATGCATGTGCGTTATGATCAATGATTGTTATAGGGTTTCCATTTTTTATATATTTTGGTTTGTACAAAATCTCTCCGGTTAATGTCTTCACTGCTACTGGAAATCTTAATAACTTTTCTAGTTCAGCAACGTCGCTGATAGACGCTCCAACATCTTTAACTTTTTCAGCCCACATATTTATTTTTTTACGTCTTAAATCTGTCAAACCGTTTCCCCGTATCGCGTTTGTGAAGTGTTCTATGACTTGTTCAGCTACACAGTTTATTCTTGACGAAGTCAAGGATGACAGTTTCATTTTCTTGAGATCCCCAACGTCAGGTTTATCATTTAACGGATACAGCGCGTACACTACCGCAGTCACTGGATACGATCGCTCATAATACGGCTTGTCTATTCCAGTCAGTATTCCTGGTTTGGAATTTTCACCAATGACAATATTATTCCCTGACTTCTGGACGGATTCGCGCTTGTCTCGGATGATCCAAACATCATCGTCGGTCTTAACAATAAATTTTACTAAAATAATATATTTCCGAACATCAAGGTAGTCAATAATCTCTCTTCTTCGTTTGTCACTCATCACATATGCGGTATTTCCAATTCTGAATGTGGACCATACATGAGCCGCACCATCGTCGCGAAACTCCTTCTTGGCTTCACGGATACGTTTAGTTATATCTGCATTCGTTAAAGCTAGATCTTGCATTAAGAAACTAAATTTATGTAGTCTGTCTAGATCAAATCTAGCGGTGGCAGGCTCAATTGCGGATAATTCCTGCATATTATAATTAAGGCAAATATGTATTTAAATTGGAGTATTAATCAATATATATGATTCAACCAAATCACTATTGTCGCTGGCTTAAGATTGGTTACACGTCTCCGTGTAACAAAAATTGCGTAAACGAGTTCTGCAGTTATCATATGCAATGCGTTAGAAACGGGAGTCTAGGACCAAAACCGTGTATACGGTGTGGTGTTGGAGTGCGAGGAAAGACTCACCTGTGTGCGCAATGTGGTGGTAAAAAATACAGAGAGTTGAAACGATATTACGATAAAAAATATAACGCTGAATCTATTATAAAGCGCGAAGAAGATTATCTAGCTAGATTTTCAACACAATGATTTAAACAAATAGTATTATGTATATAAATGGAGCAAAATGAGTTTGTGTCACATCCAATCCTCACCAATTATGAAGCGTCTCGTAATGGAACCATTAGAAATTGCAGATTGAAAAAACCAGTAGGTAATGTTACCAATACTGGTTATGTTTCATTTAATACCAAAGGAAATAAAAATTATCTATCACATAGATTTGTGATCGAGTGTTATTTTGGACTGATCAAAGATGGGTATGTGGTGGATCACATCAACGGCAATAAACTTGACAACTCACTTGGAAATCTACGTATTATCACGCAAAGTGAAAACTGTAAGTTTGGAAACACTGGCGGCGCACGATTTGCAAGACCTGTTAAATCAGTGAATGCAGAATCTGGAGAAGAAATTATGTTCAAGTCAATTTATTCCGCTAGTAAATACTTTAACATAACGGGCTCTTCAGTGAAATGTGTCGCAGACGGGGTTACAAAATCTGCTTTTTCATTTAAATTTGGACAAACTTTTATATTCCGGTACTTGGTATCAGATGA
Organism: Megalonaias nervosa; assembly: GCA_016617855.1. NCBI lineage: Eukaryota > Metazoa > Mollusca > Bivalvia > Unionida > Unionidae > Megalonaias > Megalonaias nervosa. Next base: position 22,675 of record JAECUM010059233.1, on the reverse strand, counting down.
TCAAGCGAGACTGAGGCAAGCATAAAACTTTTCAGTATCTTTTACAAGCAATAGTACATGATATTATTTAGCTTGCAATTGCCATATCATTCAGAAAATATTATAAGATCTTAAGATGGTTCTCCAGAAGTGGGTTAAGCAAAAGATACATAAACTATATTCGATGGCACAAAACATTCTTTACTTAATCAGATTTAACTATTTTTTATAAAGTTTTTATTTTGTTCGATTTTTTATCAAATTTCTCTTTTTTTACGCTATTTTGTTGATTTTTTTCAGGCATTTTAGTCGATTTTATCATTGTTTTTTGTTGCGTTTGCTCGTTTTCGTTGGGTGAAATCCCCAGGAAGGTTAACGGAAATTAACATTAGGTTTTAAATTTGTTGATCAAATACTGGTTTTTTCCGGTTCGTAATTCGCTAGCAAAATGATCATAAAAAACTACACAATACGAGCAAAAGAACTGGAAAAAAAACCAGTATTTGATTAACAAATTTAAAATTTAATGTTATTTCCCGTTAACCTTCCTGGGGTTTTGACCCAACGAAAACGAGGAAATCTAACGAAAAACTTTGCACAACAAGCACGGGCAATATTATATGTTTTGTACTTGTCTATGATACTTGATACCTACTGAAACATAATAGTTGGTTCTTTGATACAATATATAAGATATACTTGTCAATATCCACGTGTGTAGGTTGCATTATACTAGGCAGAATATGTTAGTTTTCCCAAGGATTTTGTTTAGCTATTACCACAGTCAATGATCCAGAACTCTCATTATCGCTGTCATTTTCACTCGTATTTTCACAATGCTCTCTTAACTGTCTTATACGAAAGTTCATAATCTTTTTCTGTTCGTATCCATGAGATAATTCTAACTTGATTTTGTCAATAGCGTTTGAGAGAGGCACAAACAACTTTACCTGATCATCAGTGACAGTTGCCAGTGACTTTAACATTCCTTGTTGGATAACTTTCATGAATTTATAATCAGCAGATAGCGTGAATCTGTTCTCGTTCTTTCGTTGTTGTAATGAGTCAAAATCACATAGAATCTTTTCAGCATTAAGATTGTCAGATACATTGATACCGTTATGTTGTAATTTTTTAATCGCAGAAACAATGACATTGATATTTTCAAAATTCATTATATAATAAATGTATATTTAATATAAAAATAATATTTTTGGACGGTACTATATTTTTACAAAACATATATCACAACACAACTCCATATGAACTCCCAGCTTGTTATATAACATGCTGGCAAGTTCAGGAGCATTCTGAATTAATCCCCATGTGATCCCCTAAGGTGTCAAACAACATCTTAGTAGGACCAGAGGAAATTCAGAAAGACGAAACACAAACCCCATGTGATCCCCTAAGGTGTCAAACAACATCTTAGTATGACCAGAGGTCACACATAGACTGATTGATGAACAATGGTTATATATTTACATGTGATGTTGATTTTTGCGGACGGCACATTTTGACCTTTGTGAACCCCCCGGTTGCCTTTTGACATCCGAGCAAGTTCAGAGGTCACATATAAACTGATTGATGAACAATGATTATATATTTTTATGGTTATGATGTTGATTTTTGCAGACGGCACATTTTGACCTATGTGAACCCCCCGGTTGCCTTTTGACATCCGAGCAAGTTCAGAGGTCACATATAAACTTAATTAATGTATGATGATATAATATAATGATGATATAATGATATGATATTATGATGATATGATGATGATGAAAGGCCTTTTCTACTTGTGAATAGAAACTAGTACACCCACCCCCAAATATCAAATCCGTAGGGGTGCAAAACTGACACCTACTACGTGTTGACACGTGGGTAGGTATACTAATTTCTATTCACAAATAGACTGGGGCTGGCCAAGGCCCCCAATAGATTATAAATCTTGGCCTAAAATCGCCTCCGCAGACAATTTGCCTTTCTCGGGTTTCGAACCACCGACGCCAGGATGAGAGTTTCAACGCGCTAGCAATGAGCTATTGGACCTTGTTATAAATATATACTGAAAAAGTTAATATATGTTTACCAAAAGCACAATAGCCTATTTCCTAAAAACTACAGTGGTCTTAACAAAAACCACAGTTTTCTGTGTAAAATGGGATTTTATTTTTCCAGTTTCCAAAAATTATAGAAATATATTATTCTGTATAACACGAGTCTATGCGTATAAGCCGTTACCAAGGAGATTGATTCAGTCATAGCGGATGTTCTTAAAATAACTTTACACAGTAATCGGCCACACAGATACAGGCAATATTGTGCACAAATTCTTCTATGGCGCACTATTTATTATAATAAAATCGCACTTACACACGCATTACGTGTATTTTATTATACAATATATAGCCGATTTTCTTAACAGAGACCAGCTTCTGTGTAAAATGCAACAGAATTCTCTCTGTTAGCACTAAGATATACAGCCGTTATGGAATAATCAATAACAGAGTTAATTATGCAGCCACAGCCTTCTAGACAGAATAACTAGACAATAGATTTCGATTGCCTGTGTGCACTATGAGAAATCTTATGCGCGGATTTTATGTAAACAAAGAATACAGTATTATTATTTTGTCAGTTACTGGTTGCAACAATATATAGGGAAAGTTGCCGATTAGCATTGAATGAGACCGCCGGCAAGGTTATATTGACAAGTATATGCTATACTGTATTGTATCAAAGAATACGGACCAACCATTATGTATCAGGTATCATAGACAAGCACCATGCATCCGGATAATTTTTTTGTTATGATCTCACATACAGATTTATATTTATAGTTTCATTTCTTGTGTCCAAGATGCGATTGCTCTGGTCTGTAAGTTTGAAGTGTATTCTTGATAATAACGGATTATGAACTCGCAGGCACACGGGATTAATTGGCTCTGATACAATTAACCACCCTGGGGGGACTAATGGACTGAAACTGTATAATATGTACCCTTGCTGGGCCTGGCTAGACTTTGAAAGATCTACCTGAAAACTACCCTCAACTGCGTCGCAAACGAGATTGACAGCGATTGTTGTTGTTATATTTACAATGCCCGGCGATATATGACGACCGGCACTAAAAGGGTTGTTATTATGTTTTAGTATAGCCGGTGGTGGGGCTATTTTTCTCCACGATTCAATTACTCCCGGATAATATTCTTCAATAAGATCACTTAATGATTTCTTCATTTCAGCGTTATTTAAATCTGGTATAATAAATGTTTGTAAATCTTTTTCTGTTATTTTATAATGATTAAGAAATACTTGCTTAAGTTTTGGAGTTGTGTAAGGATTTATATTGACTACTGTCGCAATGTTTATAATACTTCGATTGGCGATGTATAAATCAAATAAGATCCTATTTAAATGTTTTATTGACTCGATTATCTGATTTTTTACACCATCGTCATAATGTTGAGATAATGAAATAAGTAAACTTCTTAAATCATTAAATATTTTATCGTATTCAGGCCTAAGAAGATCTAAAAATTCTTTTAAAAATTCTTCATCAACAATCTCTCGATCCCGCGCCCCTGGCGTCTTGATAACATTAAATGTTGATCTATTTATCTTGGGGATTCTTTTACCGTCAAAATCGGTAAAGTAGTATGTATTGTCGTTTGGATCAGATCCAAAAAAAATATATAACGCCATGGATGTTTTTCTCGATATTCTGGATTTTTAATGAATTTTTCTTCACTCGTTTTAAATTCATTTTTAGTTGGTTCTGAAACTCCATTATAAATTGGTGCGACTTCAGGCCATCCTAACACAGATCTAATCCAACTTTGATAAATGTCTACGATATAATCAGGAGAATTTATTTCAATAACCGCTGATAGTGTTGGTTCGTAAACAGTGATCGCTATTTTAGATTCTTTCCCTGTGATAGATTTAATTCTGCGTTGGAACTCGTCATTAATCTGTTCTATTTGATAACTACCAGTTGAAATTCCAACAACTTGCCAATCAGGTGTTCCATCCGGTTTATTCTTATTCGCAAATACCAGTGAATTATTTGCTGGTAATCCACCAAATGGTTTCGACCTGATATTTGGCCAGCTATTATAAACACGCAGTTGCGCTAATGCAATTTCACTTGCTGGAATTACAGTCGGAAAGTTAACGCTAAATTCAGGATTGTTTGAACTTACTGATATCATAGTAGTTTTTGACGGCGTTGTATTAGCTACCATCTGCTGTAATAATTCTAACGATGACATTATTTAAAATACTCCGTATTTAATTATTATTTTAATAGAGCGGAAATTCAACCCTCCACTTTATCATTAGAATCCACTTTGAATGCCTCATGATAAGTTTCCATTATCGTTGCGAACTCCTCAACGGATATTTTACCATCGCTGAGGTACGCCGAAAGATACGATGATAGTTTAGAATAAGATGATGTTGCTGTGTGCAATTTCATTATGTACTCGTTTAGTTTATCATTTGTACACGTAGATATTTTCTTAGCGATAATACTGAAAATACCTGCGCATGTTGTTGCCGTTGAAACTATAATTGTTACAACTGCAGGCGCTGTCATCGTTATTGTTGATAGTAATAATCCGGTTCCAGCAATAACAGCAGAAACCGAGTATGCCATTATATCAATAACAACCATACGTCGCCGATATTTTTTTACCTTTATCGTGTAATCGTCGATGATATTTTTTAGTTTAGTTTGACACTCACATACTTGAGTGTATCTGTGACGTTGAACATCGATAAATGACTCTTGATTCATTATACTTATCTAGGTAACTAATTGAGGAGTTTCACATACAAATTCCAAGCACCACCAGTATAGTGCTCTGGTTAATCTTTTATCAGATGCCTCCAGCAGAAATGTTTCTTGAGCATCTTTATTTATTATAACGGATACAACTCCAGAAAAAGTATCGATTGAATGACGCCATGGAAATGTAGTAAATTTACTGAATTTTGCTATGCTAAATATAGACATCCTGTATACGCCAGTAATTTCTGCGGTGTGTTTGAGAGTATTATCTTGCAGTGTCCATACTCCTAATCCTGATGCTACTGTGTATACTACGTTGAAGATCTGCTTGTGAGGCATTTCAGCAAGTAACTTTGTTACTAGATTCGTTTTTTCAACGATATTAGGAATTCCACTAACAATATCGTTGATTTTCATGTTAATGTCGGTAAGTTTTATGTCAACGACTGGTGGATTTCCAAAAAAGTCATGAATAGATCTGTTTATATTTGTACGGAAATTCAGAAACGTTTGCACGTGATTGGTAAAATCAGTTCTAACAGCGGTAATTTCATCATTGACTGTCATTAATGATTTATTGCTATCATCGACGTATTTCTTCGTTGCAGCGTCAAAATCTGTTTCTGGTGTTCTGAGATTATTAATACCATTATTATTCATGTCGAGAAATGCACGCATTATACCACCGCGCACTGACACGTACTTGGATTCTTGATCATCGACGTATTTTTTTGTTGCTGCGTCTGTATCCGAGGTTGGGTTCATAAGATATGTAATTTTTCTTCCTGACATAATAATGTCACCGGTAAATACATCACCAGTTTTCTTAACATAGTCGTTAACCGATTTACCGGAATCCTGTATTTTACCTTGATCAGTAAAAGTAACGATATTATTAACAACCGCGTTGGGAATTCGTACAAGTACATCTAGTAGTTGTATGTTACTCGTTTTTAATCGTCCTTGTTTGTCCTGAAAAACGACGACTTCATTTTGATCCACACTTGTGATATTTAATAAATCATCGATTTCATTTCTGAGCTGATCAAGAGTTGCATATTTAGATAAAACGACCTTCTGAGCTCTACCTGAGGATCTTCCATAAATATCTACCATTATATTTACTGATATCTGTTTAAGTGGGATGACGTAGTGTAGTGAACGCGTGCACGACTTTATGAGGTGGCGCTGCTGATTTTGATACAGCATCAAGCACAGCGAGGGTTTCACGACCGCATATTGGAGGATCAGTTAATTTTTGTGTTGGTAGCGTTGAATACCAGATTGGAATACTTTTATCGCCGGTAACGTACTCTAAAAATTCTTTTGGTGGTGCTAATCCATACGAATCGAAATAATTAATTCCACGTGGATCAATTGCATATGCGACCCAGTGCGTGCCTGGGCCAGAGTTTTTATCGAGATTAATGATACCGGTTTCATGTTGCATTGCAACGGTAGGTAATTGATCGCGCATGAAAACACCTCTGAAGTTTTTTATTTTTAATTTTTTAGCAGCATTAAGTAAATCAAAATTGGACATGGGTGATATTAGTAAACTGTCCCGGGAAGTCTTAGACCCTTTCCGTACCACGAATGCGGGGTTCCTGGTAGTCTTAGACCTTTTCCCTTTTTTTTGGAGGTTTTTATTCCTTGTCCGGTTGCTTTCTTTAATGCCATTCCAGCAGCAGTTCCAACAGCACCTAATGCAGCTGCTTTTGCAACAGCTGGGGCTGCAGCGGCTATTAATGCTGGTATTGCTGCAAGAAGTGGAAATATGCCACCCGATTTAGCAACGTCGCTGATAGCACTTGCAGAAAGATTGAATTTGACGCCTTTATTTGATTTTTTAGCGTCATTGAAGTTTTTGAACTGACGCTCGGTCAACGATAGTTTATTTGAACCGCTCATCTGTTCTCGCTTTAGCGATATTTTTAACGTACAATTTTTTTTTTTATGCTGATTGTAGCTTTTTAATCTGACCAGGAGTCAGATTCACACTAACGTGATGATATGACATTATTAATATTATGAATGATCTAATTACATGTTTTCTATTGGAGCATCAATAACTCTCATTCGTCCACCAACACCTTCGAGTAACATTGATTTATCGCTGAGTATAACAGCAATTGCTCTATAATTAGGAATAATTGCAGCATCTCTGTTAACACGAGCTCGAAAATGTATATCAACTACTGATTGTCTGGTTAAATCTAAATGTTCTAGTGAAAAGTAATAAATCGGATACAGCGTTGTAAAACCTAGCTGTGATATTTGTAAACCAGTGTCAATGTTTTGATCACGCCCCATAAACTACATAAGACGATGATATGCACGTGCTACATGATTTTGATCGAAATTCAACAAAATATCCTCGGATGGTTCTTGATGCCCATTTATTCTTAATGAAACCTCAGAAACACCGAGTTTATCGAATATCATTATACTTTGATTTTGACTGTTTACTCGTGCAGCATCTTGTAATGCAATAAATATATGTCGCGGTGCAGAAACACCTTGCTGAGAAGCTATTTGCCACGTAAATAAACCATTAACAGCGCTCTCTACAACATCTGTGGTCATAGTCAACCATGACAACGTTGATTTACCACCTTGATCCATAAAAGAAAGTAACCGTTGTTCTTCAGATATCGAGGGGGTCATCACTGGCATCCACAGGGAAAATTTTGTAAGAATTACTTTACCAGGATCACCAATGGGTCTCCATAATGCATCATCGTCTGTGCCTTTTCGTACTAGTACAACTGTGTGTTTGGCTCCGAAAATGACTTTTCTAACATTTCTACAGAATCCAAAGATATGTGACAGTGGAATTGCACATGAAAATACTCTTCTATTACCCTTTAACATTGATCTACGTGCTGCAAATCCTAAGTTAAATTCCGGATTAGCACCATGAACCACCGGATTTACATCAGCGTCAGCGGCGCCGGCGAAGTTTCTTGGTCGTCTTATATCATATTGTCTGTTATCAGGGTGGTTAGAAGTATCCTTTACAAACATCATTGATGGACCGGTTGATCTTGAATAATCGTCGCTGTATCTCGCAAGGCCAAGTATTGTCGTTGCAACGTCGACGTCTTTCTGGATTGATTCAATATTTTTTCCGTCAATCATGTACGTAGCGCTATCAAATAACGCCATAATACCATTATTAACAAAACCAACCCTAACTTCAGCTCCATATTCTACTGGTGCTGCAGGAGCAGCGTTATTTAAAATTTCGCCTTCTACTTCAATAAATGCTTCAGCGGGTAAGAAATATCTACTTGTATCCTGAACCTGTAGTTCGATTCGTCCACGCTGATCTGGCATTCGTGCGTCATAAGAATAATACTGATAATCGCGCACAGACTCATCTTTGAGAACTGGTGCATCCATGTCAAACGCGGGGTCAGATATGCGCTTAAACATCTTTATTATTATCGTCTTCGTCTAACACGAAGACCACTTCGGGAAGTGAGACCGCTTCCTGCTATCAGACTAGCGGTTATATTTTTTTTTTCTTTGTCTGACATCGGGACGTCAGCCAACTCCGCTAGTTTTTGATTAGCGGCTTGATTTATTATTTTACTTACACTTGCGGGCATCACTTCAGTGCTAGGTAATTTCACAGGTTGAGGTCTGGTCGCTTGTGGTCTGCGTATTAATCGTGATAGTCTATCTTTGATTGCTGAGAATGCTTCGCTAGCAATATTACCAACAGCGCCTATACCTTTTTCACGAACAACATCAATAGCTTTCATTCCTAGTTGCTTTGCAATCGGTATTGCTTTTGGGGCTATTCTTCTAAACAGACCCTGAACAACATCACCTAGTCCATCTCCGTAGGTTGTTTTGTATACTGGTAATCGAGAATTTACCGCCATGACCATGGTAGGTCCACGTTGAGTACCATGCACGATCATTTTGTTATTAATTGACTTTATCACTAATTGTATCTAATCACTATGGTAGTCATCGGCGATTTCATTAATGAGAGACCGATACACATTAATATCCATGATACCGCCTGTAAATAATCGTTTACAAATATCAGCTGCTTCATTAATGATTTCTGGGGAATTATTACCAGCTCGTTTTCCTCCAATGAGAATTTCTAGTCGATCAACATCAGCAAGAATGTTATTGGGACAAGTAATAAGGCCACTTCCTAGACCACTTCCAGTTGCACCGGGAGCGTCTTGAAATTCTTCCTCAGTTTGTCGTGGTGATCTCAATCGTCTCATTGTTTCTCGTCGTTCTTGTTCTCGTTGTTGTAGCTCTTGTTGTAGTTGTTGTGCTCGTTGTGGTGATGGTGTTTTCGGTAATTCTGGATAATCACTTCGTGATTGCTCAAATGGTTCTGGTGTTTTTTGTCGTTGTTGTTGTTGTTCTCGTCGTTGTTGTCGTTGTCGTTGTATTTCTTGTTGTCGTTGTAGTAGCTTGTGTTGTTGTAGTAGTGGTTGCAGTCGTGGTAGTGGTTGTTGTAGTGATGGTAATTTAAGTTGTGGTGATGATAGTGGTGATAATTCAAATTGTGGTGATAGTAATAATCGTTTACTTTGTTCAGTCTCTTTTATATGTTTATGTACAGTATTATCAAATTCATTAAAACTTTCAATATCTTTATTAGTTCTGATTTCTGGAATACCAGTAGCAACGCGATATACATCCCTGATCCAATTGGTAGAGCTTAATGATTTAACATATTCTGGTTTTACATATTTTTTTCTTTCATAATATCCATACGCGGCGATATCAAATAATTGTTTTGGATCCCTGATAGCAGCAATACCTTCAGGCGTAAATTTATCTATTATATTAGTTCTTGGTCTTTTAAGTTCTGGTTGTGGTGGTGCTTGCGGTGCTTGTGGTGGTGGTTGAGCTGCTTGAATACGAGCAATATCAGCAGGCAATGTTGCAAGAGCTCGTTGTGTTGCTTCGGTTGCTGTAACAATTTTCTTCGTTGGTTCGACAATCGGTTTAAATAATTGTTCTGTACCTTCTGTAAATTCCATCTGAGACTCCTGACGCGATTGTAGTTGTTGCTTAACAGAATCACGAACAGGTAGATGTTTTTTAATTGCCTCTAGTCGCTCTCGAGCTAATTTAGCTGAGTGTGGTTCTCCAATACTCATTATTGATAATATTTATACTGGCTGTTTAATTTATAGCAGCAGAGAGGCTGAACGACATACGCGTAGTGACCAGCACGTGAAAAAATCGGAAAAAATCTGGTCAATTAGAGAAGATTTCATTATTAAGGCAAAAACTTTTTTTTCAGCCTTCGTAGGAACCCTTAGTTTTTAAAAATATGGTCTCTAAAAAGTTGTAGGGTTCAGCCTCTCTGCTGCTCACTTAGTGTTTGATAATCTTAGTTCGGTTAGGTTAGGGATATAATCTGGAGAAAGATCGTTCAGAGACTCATAGTTCATAAAATAAAGAATATGTTTTTATATGTAGACATGAAAACAAAACATTCTAGGGGGTTATAATAACATGTTTCGGAATTATTCGGGTGACCCATTTCTGGAGTTTGTCAGTTCGGATTAGATTATAGATGGATGTGTCTTCTCATATGGTACAGCCCTAATCTATATATATATATAGTAGTATATCTCCAGAAAAGCAAAGTTTATGCACAACAAAATAATACTGAATTGTACGAGAAATGATTTAATACATGCATTGTAAGAAATATAGGATACATGAGTATATGCATTCATCTCTCTCTCACTCCTCTCTCCCCTTCTCTCAAACATGCCACTATTCATTATTGCTAATATTCCACAACATCAGACTCATAACTAAAATAACATCAATACTTAATTTAAATATTTTAAAAATATTTGACTCTCTCTGTGGGGGCTACTCATGGGCTAGAATCTGAATGTAAAAGAATTATTCCCAATCAGTGCTAGGCTGATCCCAGCATTACTGTGTATTCTGGGCTGATCCCAGCTCAAGTAGAATTGGTGCTAGGCTGAATCCCAGCTCAATGTAAAAGACTGATTCCCAATCGGTGCTAGGCTGATCCAGCATTACAGTGTATTCTGGGCTGATCCCAGCTCAAGTAGAATTGGTGCTAGGCCGAATCCCAGCTCAATGTAAAAGACTGCTTCCCAATCGGTGCTAGGCTGATCCCAGCATTATAGTGTATTCTGGGCTGATCCCAGCTCAAATAGAATTGGTGCTAGGCTGATCCCAGCTCAAGTAAAATCTGTTCTAGGCTGATCCCAGCATTCAAGTGTATTTTGGGCTGATCCCAGCTTAAGCAGACTACGTGCTAGGCTGATCCCAGCATGCTAATGTATTCTGGGCTGATCCCATCTTAACTAAATCTATGCTAGGCTGATCCCTGCATAAGAGTGTATTCTGGGTTGATCCCAGATTTGTGGAATAGAGCTAGGCTGATCTCAGCATGAAGCAAATATTCTTATGTTTTTCGTATTTACAACTGTAATAGAAATTTGTTTAATGGGCATGACCTCCTTTACGTTATTAGTATAGCTTATGAGTATCCGATTGGAGAAAAAAGATCCTATCCCATGGTAGCCCCATGCGCATGAACAACATAAGGGCACAACCCATGCTGTATTCATTAATGGGTGGTGACTGGGGTGGTGGCAGGCCAGCACAAATCCATAAGAAAAGTTTGATGCAGAGACTCAAAATCCATTGTCTGTACCTTTGAAAAGCCAGAGAAGTGAAACTCTACATTCATTGTCTGTACATTTGAAAAACCAGAGAAGTGACTGATCACATGGTACTCTATATGATCCTGCAATGTTATGTAAGATTATCTAATTTGGTTGGCTCTTTGAATTCTGCTGCCAATGCCAACCAGAGGGAATAGTTCTGCTCATGCCCCACCCCCGATCCTTCAACAAGCCCCTTGAAGACAGCAAGAGGCTAATAACAGTCTCTTGCATAATTCCCAGGTCTGCCTCTCATTTTCAAGGTACATGTACAACACCCCTATCCAAGTGTTAGCCACTGACTAAGCCTTATAATTTGACATTACATCATCTTACCACACCACCAGTTCCTCCATCAATGGTCATTATCAAACAAACCCATTGCAACACTAGCAATGTGTACCTACAATAACTCAAGATCATCAAGTTGTGCATAAACTAAAATTTAATGAATTATCATTTCAAGCGAACGGAGATGCAGAAATGTCGACAGTAATTTTGAGCAAGCAATTATTTGACGACCATTGCACACATGCGTATTCCAGCTGAAGTGTTGATTAAGGTATATAAGAAGATATAAGTAGATTTTATTATGACACAATACATATCTAAGCCATTTTGAGTTAGAAGTAAATCCATGTTAATAGATAGGCGTTGCCGTTATTCTGACTGTCATTCATTTCGTTTTAGATGCATTAATAAGCATTCTGTTTTGCTGACATCAAAATGATATAGGGAGATCAGATATTTTCCAGAGTACGTAATGTTGAATCGTCAGCGAAAAGATCTGTTAGAGTGCATTGGATATAAGGTTAAGTCACTGATAAACTTGCATCCAGCTCGGCATTTTCTACAATATACCTTGTACTTGGAAGTTCATCAGTCATCATCTCTAACTTTGTCAACTAGACATTACCACCAGTCTCTAATTTCCATCCCTGGCACATCAGCAAATAATTACCAACACTGCTGCATTCCCTAGATAATACACAATTGGAATTGTCGCTCAAAAGGCATTATCCAAGCACCTACCCATAGGAAACTGAGTGGAAGCATTTGATATAAGCCAGTATACGCCTGTGTTTAATCTGGTTTCCATTTGTAAATATACTGGAAAAATCTGGTTTTTAACTTTTAACCCCATGTGAATGGTTGACATAGTTTCACCCACCTCTGCGTATTTTATTCAGCGGTGTAGATTTGAAAAACAGAATGATAAAAATGCTTCCGGGTCAGTACCTAGCTAAGAAGTTCATTTAAAAATTTAGAGTTTTGTTTGGCTGTACCGTACACTTTTAAATATTTATGACAGGAACTGGTTTTACCATGAAATAATTGGGAATGATACAATCTTTATTTTGAGATGCATTTTTGTGGTTGTGAAAGCAGCGTTGTGGAAGTGTACATGTAAAGTAAGTATGAACTGTTGTCATAAACTATGTTTGGATTGACCCGGAAATGGAACCATGATCCAGTAGAGTTTGATCTGCTGTTGTTCGTAATTCTGCTGGGAAAACAACCGACACGTCTTGGTGTGTTTAATGGACTACAATGGCACTGTCAGCCCTAGGAAGTTTATCGTGACTGGAATGTTGGTCTTAATACAGCTTTTATGTTTGTGTGTGTGTGTGTGTGTGTGTGTGTGTGTGTGTGTGTGTGTGTGTGTGTGTGATTTGGATTTTTAACGTAGATTAAACAATTTTTAAGTCATATCGCTACGATGTCTGCAGTTCGATCCTATTCGGCTTCCATAGAAAGAGCAGAGCGATGATTTGGTTGTGGGCTTAACACAATTTTTCAGTACATTATACATGGCGGCCATTATACAGAAGAACCGAGGCTGACCGAGCTTGAGACTCTAACCCACGCTTAGATCACTCGGCGACTCGAGACCCCGAAGAACAATTGTATCGGAATCTTTGTTAAAAACACTGTCCACAGCCTGCCTTGATCGAATCGGTCATATGTTAGACATGTCTGTTTCGCTTTCATCAAAATGTTTCATTATATTTACAAGCAAAAACAAATGCAAAATGGTCGTGTATGATGTCGCGGGAGTCTGCTGTGTTTTAAAAAATTCTATTCATATGATTAATTTGGATAATAATGCTAAGGGTACTATAAAATTCTACGTATACTTATTACTGTACATGCACATTGTTAGATGTAAATATAACATAGCCAACGTCATACACGCTGATATCATAAACCCGTCAAAGGAACCCTCACACAACAAGCCTCTGCCATTTCTTTTTTGCAGTTGGAGGCTGAGTTAGTGACATTACATTTTTTTCTCAAGCTTGATGTTAATTTTGATAACTCTTTTCAGTCAATGTAATAAGGATTTCTTGGCACAGTTCTCAAAGTTTCCACCTCAGCATCAATGCAGATTATCAATGTTACCTTTGAAGTTAATAATAGGATTTTAGTAGTAGGAAGTGTGGGGTCTACCTCAATATCGTATTCTGTTAAATTGTGTGTGTGTGTGTGTGTGTGTGTGTGTGTGTGTGTGTGCTTACAAATCGTATTCTGTTAAAATTCTAACAATGCTTCAAAACTTATAAAAAGGAGGATATTTTGTTTAATATATATCTGAAATTAAATATACAATTTTTTACATTCAATTAAAAGTTGGATTTTCAACAGCTGCTGCTAATAATATGCCATTGATCAAACTATATCTTATGCATACAAAATGTCAGTACTTTGTTACGTTATTGCCATCGCTGCATTTGGCTCTATCAATAACAAATACAACAAAAATACAGTAACACATTTCATCATTATTTTCATATTTTCATGCCATTATTCTACTATCATATTTCATGGATTTGCTGCTCGACATTGGAGATATATTGGGGGATGTGCTTTGTTTTATCAGCCACTCCAAATTATTTCAATTCGACGTAATCTGAAACCTTGTTAAAAGAGAATCGACACACTGTATTTAACGCACGAGCCTAATTCTACACATGTCAATTTCACCTCCATAGAACAAAAATCTTCCGCTTTCGTGCACTGAGTTAATTCCCTTGCATGCCTCTGTCAGATCGTAAAATAAATGAATTATATCTTCAACGATTTCTTTTGTCAGGATTTGTTATTGTACACGTTCAGCAATAGTTCGGAACTATTTGAGTCAGTGAATGCTAAGCTAATGACCGCCCATGTATTTAGATTGATCAATGTGCTGACCATGATCAAAATAAATTGGGACATCCCAATATGCACATTGTAACATTTTTTCTTTAGTAGTCATTTAATTATCTTGCCACCTTTTCTGTAAAGCAAATTAAGTGAATCTAAACAGTTGTCAGTGGAGTTCAGTTTCTCCTTGTCCAATCAGAGGAATTTGCTCCCCTCCCACAAATCGTTTACTTTATAACGGCAGTGTGATCTTGTCTACTGTAAGAATGGCAAGCAATTTATTACCGTATCTGTGAATTTCTCCGTTCAAATGAAAATTTTCGTTCCGCTTGATTTTTCGTTTACCATGCTGTAAATCTTGTACTGACGCAATGGTATCAAATGGCATTTCCAAACAATAAAAATACCTATAACAGCATTAGGATCAACATTGCTTTATAGCAAATTGAATTCATTGAAAAGTTAATGTAAAGTGTGGAATGTCTATGAATGTTCGTACAAATTAAACTCTGTATTCACGGGGTCATTCTGAATGGGTTTACAAAAGTTGTTGTCATGATCCATCGACTGAATTAAGTTTGTAAAGGGGAATGCATCTATTTTCAGTATAAGGCTAAACGGTCTCGCTGTAAAAAAAAATAAAAATAAATTGCCGTTTAGATTTAAGTTTTGAAGTAGTGTACCAAGACTATTTATCACATGATTCTCTGGTATGGCGTGTCATAAACGCATGTAATATTTGTATTATAATAATAGTATAATATCGCAGCGTTTCGTTTTCGTGTGCACAGCATATTAAGGATGATGAGTAATAAGTATGTGACACCTTTCCAAAGTATAAGTGATTCATCCTTTCCATCTTTGACTTACGAACACATTGTGTTAACTTTCATACTAGATGATTCCTTTACGAAGTATAAATGACTCATCCTATCCATCTGTAATTTGCATACAATGTGTTAACTTTCATGCTGGGTGATTCCTTTACAAAGTAAAAATTATATATCCTTTCCATCTTTCACTTACAAACACAGTGTTTTAACTTTCATACTAGATGACACTATTACGAAGTATAAATGACATTCTTTTCATCTGTAACTTACATACAATGTGTTAACTTTCATACTGGGTGTAGTTACCTGTATGCTGGTATTTATTATTACGAAACGGTATTGATACCTTTCTTAAGGTTTTTCTAAAGAGTAAACTGGCAAGTAGACAATTATATTCTGAAGAATTTTTTTTTAATTTTATAATTCTGTTGAGATTACATCTGTTGGAGTAGGATAAGCCATTCTGACGCACATAGAGAATTCTAGAATTCTAACACGTTTTTAGTCCGCCAGAGGACATTCTTTCCACCTTTCCACTTATATTAGAGATTTACACGCGAAACATGAATGATAAAATTTTGCTTAGCTTAATCAGACAAACTAGCTCGTTACAACACAGCATATGATGGTGTGATATCAGGCGGCATCTGTCTCTTCAACATCCGTTGTTCCAATAGCGAATCGGGCAATCCGCGAAAACTGCCGAGATGCCTAGGGGAGACAAAATAGTCGCGCTTAACAGCCACACATATATCATAGGTAATAGATCAAATTGCATACGGATGTGAAAAAAGGAAGGTTTACATCTTACCCTGTAGTGGCAGAAAATCTTGGTTTGGACATAAGATTATATATCCATCAGATCATAATAATACATGCAAAATTAATTTTATATTGAAATATATTATGCTAAATATGGTTTGACAATTGCCTCGTGTGTGTGTGTGTGTGTGTGTGTGTGTGTGTGTGTGTGTGTATATATATATATATATATATATATATATATATATATATATATATATATATATATATATATATGAGAGAGAGAGAGAGAGCTTTCATAGACTAACACCAAAACGTTTATTTCAGCGACATGCTAACAAAATAAATGAGTCAAGAGAAAAGATTTAAAGATTTATGGTTTATAACTAATAATATATATGTTTAAATCTCTTTACGTGTAGGTATATGGAGTCCGAAGAACTTGAAAATACAACATTGTAACTTGATTTGCAAATCATGAGCCAAAATTTCAACCTCAGACTCTACATCGATAAGTTTTCATCTTCAACAACCATGTTTGTGATAAAATCACCAGTTTCATAACTGGTAAACGTTTTGCCAATAAGACTAGCCTTTAATTTTGGAAACTTAAAACAGTTTAGTATGTGTGCTCTGACCGTATCATTTCTACGGGATCAGCTGGTTTCAGTAATATTGCTTTTACTTAATTTGCTAATTAAAGTATTCAGCAATATTTAAGTTTCCAACATTGTTATAAATTGTAAACTAAGATAACTTAGATGCGCTTATCCGAAGAGCAAACGAATTTGTCAATTGATGCCTTAATGAAATGTGATCGTAAAGAAAATAATTTTCTAAGATTTCGCTAATAATTGGAAATGATGATACTTAATAATGGGGAGGTACAAAAATTGGTAATACCAGCAACAACAAAGAAGTCAAGACCACAGTGATAGAACTAAAGTAGGTAGTTTGTTTTGGGTAGGATTTATAATGGTGATGGCGTTTTCCGACACTGCTTAGATAATATCGCCCACAGCCGTCCTAAACTGCTTAGATAATATCGCCAACATCCGTCCTACACTGCTTAGATAATATCGCCCACAGCCGTCCTGCACTGCTGAAATAACATCGCCAACAGCCGTCCTACACTGCTTAGATAATATCGCCAACAGCCGTCCGACACTGCTTAGATATAGATCACAACAGATCAATCCACAAACGCAAAATACAGTCGGACGAGTCACGGGAAATTTAAAACAGGGTAAATCGAGTTTGTGAACTTCAGAAATGCATGATTTACGTTTAATTATCATGAACTTTATCGCTATTGACAAAAAAAAATGACCATTTAAACGACTTGGGCCACTTTTAATACGCCATGTGATATGTGATTCAAAAAACAACAAAACAACCTGCTCACGCTAAAGTGAGGTCATACCTCTTTCTTTTGAAATAATTTCACACAAACATATTGCAAATTTGCCTCAGTGTACGTGTAGTATGCATTACATGAAGTTCAGAAATAGAACTGGGATTGGTACTTACTAATATGATATCAAATGAGTCGTCTGGTGAAGATTCCATATTGAATGGACATTTGAAATGTATATGAGAAGTTTTTCTTCCTGTTTTTGTTAGCTTTTTTAGTGTTCGGTTGGTTAAAAGCGATATAAAACACAAGGGAGATAAATCAGATTTTACCAATTAACAGGACTATTGCACTACCAAGTTGTCTTAGTAAGGTCTTGACTGCTCCTCTTAATATTAGAGTTTCGCCTTTTTTTAGAAGAAAACGATTTACCGTCTGAGGCACAGACTGGTTTTACATTCCTAAACAGAACTTATAAATCAAAGACATAAGACACTGTTTTGCACTTTGTGGATTTTTGTCAGGCTTTCAAGTGGGTATGTAGAGCTGACTTGTGGAGAACATGGTTAACACTGCTCTTCCACAATGGAAATACATTTATTCATGTGCAATCAGTGGTTTAGACGAGGCTAAAATATTTTTCCTGTGTGATTTGCCCTGCATTTAAATGACATCGAGAATCAATTTCTGAGCTCAAATAGAGAAGATGGATGGAGCTATAGTAAGCTACTGAGAACTATTTTGTTTTACTCTATGTAGACGATCCAGTTGTATTTTCAGATAATCTAAGAGATCAGCAAATTAAAGTTGACGTATTTATATATACGAGTCTACGCTTTTAAAATAAGTAACAGAAAAGAGAGAAAGACAACAAGCTTTGTAAAATTTAACAAATAATTTATCTCCCTAGAATACAAAGTGAAAAATGAGAGAAAAGAACTTACGGTATTGCGAATTAAGTCCCAAAATAATCCAAGAATTACAGACACAAGTCCTAGTAATTTAAAGTCCTGAATAAAACTCAGTAGAATTCCCGAAGAAATCCAAAACTGAAAGCGATGACATGTCTGTTATAGCTTATAGAGTGTGTTGTGTCAACAGTTTTGTTGGATCGCAGTACTATAATTCCAGGTTTGAATTCAGTATAAATTCCAGCGAATGTCTCTATCCAAGAATTTCATCAGATCACTTTTGTATTTCCTGAGAAAATAATCACTTGAATTCAATAATTCCAAGACAATTAAATATAATGGAATTAAAGTTAGAATATTATTTGTTAAAACGATCTATCCAACAAATATGAGACAAATTCGAGACAATTTTGAACATGTAATCATTGTTATCGGCATAGAGAAAAGAAGATCGGAAAATTTGCCTAGACATGAAAGATTGTGCAAACTTTGCATGCAAAACTGTGTGGGTGATGAATTTCATTATATCCTTGTATGTAACTATTTCAGAGAACAAAAAGCAACTATTATTCTAAGTTTAAATAATTACTGAGTTCTGATAAAGCTGGCGTTTTAAGAAAACTTTCTAACTGGTTGATATTGTTTTAAGAAACTTTCGTTCATTTCTTATCTTCTTTACTCCATGTGTTTGTTTTTCTTTGCATTTCCTCGAGAAAAAGAAAAAAAATCTCATAGTTTCATCATTGTAAAATAATGAGTTTACCACAGATTAATATGTCTTCTATTTACCATAATTTATATCCTGTCTTTCCAATTATGTCACCGTCCATGTATTTTTATGTTTGAATATTTTCGTATTCCGTCGGAGTATTGACTGTGATACTGCTGTCAATGGTAGTCAAATTCTAATTACTGTACAAGTATTATATCGTCGATGGCTTGTGTACACGCATGAAAAGTGCGAAACCAGTATTTTGTCTCATATTTGGCATACTGCCACTTGAGTATAATAAAGAATTGTTACATAAATGTATTAAGGTCGTTTTTAATTTTGCTCCTTCCCTCCACTATTTTGGGACATAAATGTGTTGACAGCGGAACAAGCTGACCATATCTGAAAATATTTCTTATAGTGTAATTGCTGGTACACGAGAAAATAACACAAAACTTGATAATGTGATTTTCGCTGTCAAAATGTGTGTTGCAAAGCGTATTATTCCTCTCCAATAATTCCGTTTACTGATAACTTTTCGTTTCAGAATGCCTCAGATATTGGAAAATGTTGCTACTTCTACCGATTACGATTTCCTTTTAACGTGGATGTTACTTCTTAAAATGTAGATAAAAGTAAGAATTTAAGAAGTAAATGGTCACCCTTAAGGGACGTAATGGAGAGGATGTTGTGGAGTAGAATCAGTTCAATGCAAAAGAATACATTGGAGGAAGATTTGTTCTTGTCGTTGTGCTATGATTATTATTATTATTATTATTATTATTATTATTATTATTATTATTATTTGTTTATATTCTTATTTTATCATCATTGTCTTTTATCCTTTTCTTTTGCTTTAGTTTCGAAACAGAAGAAAATGATAACTATGGTGCTGATATTGACAAGGAGGAGAAGGATACATACACTGACGAAATCAATCATGACTAAAAAGATCTGCTGATAAGCAGTGCGCATCATGCTTTTCTCAATTACACATATTCCCCTCGCACCATCTTTATCCTGTTAGCCATCTACCCCTACCCCGCGGGTACATTAAATGACACAGTTTAAAATTCTCCCTTTCAAAACATAAACTGCTATCTGCGTGATATCACAAACGCATTCATGGATGCACAGATGGACGGACATGATCGTACACTCCGGAGTAAAGAGGAAGAGAAAAACGTGACAAAAGTATCATAACCTGGAATATAAATAAAAACGGGTCATGGCTGAAACAAAATACCAAAAGTATTAATCCGTCACCCACCCACCCAAAAAGTAACAAAAAGAACCAACTTTATTTCTACTTTCTGTCCTATGAAATTGTTTCAGCATCAATTTGTATTAGCATCAAAGATATATATATATCAATTCAATGTGGACCATTCCGGTGGCCTAGTGGTTAGAGCGTCCGCCTCGGATGCAGGAGGTCGTGGGTTCGAACCCTGGCCAAGTCATACTAAAGACTTTAAAAATGGAACTAGCAGCTGCCTCGCCTGGCTCTCAGCATTAAGAGGTTAGTGTTAGGACTGGTCGGCTTGGTGTCAGGATAATGTGACTGGGTGGGACATCATGCCACGTGTCTGTGGCATGATGCCCCAGTGCTAGACATCACTATAAACTGTCACACTGCAGACATCGTAGCGATATGACTGAAAAATTGTTAAAGCTACGTTAAAAATCTCAATCACACACACACACACACACACACACACACACACACGCGCGCGCTCAATTCAATGTGACATGACTAAATTCGATTGTTTGGGGTTTTCTTGGGGGGGTGTAAATGTTTCGCTGCTATTATTGTCTTTTCTTACCTTTTTTAAGTTTTACATTTTCTGTTTCCTAAAATGCCCATTTTTAAATGTATAAAATGCTATTTGCATATGTCACATTTTTCAAAAAAATGTACAGCCGGTGTTTTAACCACACCAGATTCGTCATGTTCTCGGAGAAAAAATAAAGCAGACAACTCGGAATATGAAAGTATTCCTTGCTGTACAAACATTAAAACGTCTAAATTATTCGGAGGGTTTGAAAACTCACGATGATTACTCAAATAAAAGAATGGTCATCTGCGATTTCAATTGCTTTTCAATTTGCTTTTATAATATGCTAATGAGAATTTCCCAACACAAGCAGCCGATAAAAACAATAAAGATAATATAGGCAAGAGAGTTCACCTTTTTCTTATTGTTTTATATATGTATATATATATA